>LR736874.1:6434679-6558749 GCA_902654985.2 Oryctes borbonicus
AAAATTGCACATTTTAAGAAAACGCTCTGTATCTCTTATGTTAAGAAAGATATAAAAATAGGGATTTCACCAATCGATTTCTCTTTAAAATCGAGCTCCAGAAGCTTAGGTCAGTTTTTGTCTAATTCCTGTAGAAATATTAGTCCCCTATTAAAAGTATCGAATTTGGCCCACCTTGTACATGCGTGGAACTGAAGACTTTACTAGACAATAGTAGGGAACTATCGATTATAATGGATTATATTTGGAATATTAATTAATCGTTGTGTCTTAGATTAAATTTTGTTCACAAAAAACCAGAAGCCTTTTGCTTCACCCTACTGACACTATAGAACGGGGTCCTCGGGTCTTTGGAAGGAAGTTACTTCGTTTTCTCTGTTTCCTGTGTTCTAATAATAAGGAAATAAATTCGGCAAATTTGTAGATCGCTTACTGCAAACTTTATACATTATACGAGAATTTCCTCAATGTATTCACGATTGATACGCTTATAACGTTCAAGGGTCCATGACAACTCTGCAACGTCAATCGAAATCGTACATGACCTTGTACGATCTACAAATTTGCCAAGTTTCATTGAAATCGGTTAGAGCGGTGCCCTTCTAAATTATTTCTATTTATACTTTCATATTCTTAAAACAACATCCTGAAAAATAATCTGCTTAATTTTTGTCACGAATGAAAGCAAAAAGGCGGATGATTTCGATGAATATGATACCTTGTATATTTCTTTGGTTCTAAAGAGCACTTTGTTCAAATATTTTGAAGAAAAGTATAAAATATACAGTCTTGCAAGCAGCAAAGCTATTTAGCAAATAAATTTAAGCGATTGTAAATACAGATATGTAAGAAAGAATTGTAACAGTTCATGATGGTTTGTTGATACAATTTAAGATAAAAGAAAACATAATGTCAAAGGATTTGGAAATCAACGGAATATGTACCCGTATATGTATACAGTGTGTCCTCCGATTGAGTTACAAAAAGGAAAAAAAAATCACTCGCCTAATAAGTTTTGCTTGTCTTCTCTTTAAACGACAAAATCCAGCATTACTTTGGATGTAGCTAATGCTTATCACGAGAAATTGGTTTTAACGTGTTTTGGAACTTAAGGGTTAAGTGCTAAATTTGGCATTAGATTCTGAGTGGGCGACTTTTAAAGTTTCACGTTATTGCGTAGCTTCTTTTTTGTAACAAAAATAATATTAGCTGAGCAGTACTGTTAACATTACAGCGAAGAATTTAGATAGCTACTGTGCAATAATAACAAAGTTTCACGATCGGTTCGGTTGCCAACATTAAGAAGAAAAAGAGATGCGACGAGAACGATGCTGTGCCCCTTTTAGCATTGGAACCGGTGCAGGAAAATCCACTCTCAGAATGGGAGCGTTAGAGCTAGAAATTGTGGTATGGCCCAATGGTGAAATAAATCCATATTTGACTCTTCCTATCCGAAATCAACATTCTAAAAATGCCAATGAATGATATGCAGCTATATATCATGATAAAGTCGGACCTTATTTTTTTGGATCGAAATTTGAACCCAGGAATTTATTTGGAAATTTTGATTTTTTTTAGTGATAAATTTGACGAGCTAACGAGACTGGATAACTTCCAAGTTCGAAATAGAACGGATGGGGAGGAATAATCCATGACCATCCCGCGGTCCAGACCAGTCAATTTTGGATTTCTATCTTTGGGGAAGGCTTGTGGGAAGTAACTTGTTTATGACGAACCACCGCAACATATATTGGAACCATTACTGTACCTTATGAACTTATAGAATGAGAAGGGTGTCTTCCCTAGACTATTAAAATTGGTGGTCGTGGTACCGGTACTTAAAAAAGAGATCCTCTTGTATTAGATAACCATCGACCAATCTTGGTGTACAAACACGTAGTACATAATCGTCCAACTAATTATCTTAATTATTAAACGGCTTGGTGACCCAGCGGCAAGAGGGCCTGCGCTTGACTGAGCAGAGTTAGCCGCTGTGTGTTCGAGCTCCGCTAGGATCAAAAAATTTTCTTAATGGATCCGGTACACTCATGAGTCACCATTCGTAGTTGGGGTACAATTAACTGCGCTTCACCCTTTACGGTGAGGGGGTGATAGCAACAAGGCCATGGAACACTTTACACGCAAAATTTACACACTAAAAGGTTCCCGAGGTTATGACAAGCTGTAAAAGCTTATACACTCCGTTGGACCGCCACCACACTTAATAAAAGACAAATTTAACTCATTACTAACTGATAATCAACATGGTTCTTGTACAGGAAAGTCGACAGAAACTGCAGCCTTGACGTACCTATAATCTGTTTACAACAAAATAGATCAAGACAGATTTGCTTTTCCAGACCTTGGATACTGGATCGGTTCAGTTCGTAGGTGAAAAGCTCGATAGTTTAGGAATAAGGGACCTATATTGAATTGGTTAGTGACGTTCTTGTATGGGCGTGAAATATAATGGTGTGTGCTCGTAGCGCCAAACTGTTAGCCTCGGAATGGTTCACGGATCTAGCCTGGGACCGCAAATTTTTCTATTGTACTGTGTTGATATGTTTAAATACGCGAATGTTGGGACGATGGTTAGCTTTGCCGATGACATGTCGATTGTGGTTGATGCGGAAAGCAAAGAGAACCTGGCAACATTGGTGGAACGAGCTACAAGTCAAATGTGTGATTGGTGGTGCAAGAATAACCTTCTTCTGAATACAGAAAATGCCTAAAGTTTTTAGGAATTGTGGTAGGCGAGACTTCTCTGGGACAGTCAAATTATATGTAAAAAATTAAACTCCGTGTATTATGCTCTTCTGCGTTTAAGATAGTTCTTTGAACTACTCTAACTTTTGCAGGTTTCCTACACTCTTGTGTATCCTCATCTATCCTACAATATAACTGTGTGGGGGCGTGCGAGGGATGTCGGGAGGACGTTCATCTTGCAAAAAAAAAGACTTTTACGCCTGATATATAGAGTGGAACAGCGGCGAAACTGTAGACCTCTCTTTATAATATTTGTAAATGTTCTGTTCTCGTTCGACAGAATCCTGAATACTTCGAACAATACCTTTTGCGGACAACAGCTACCAGGTGCCCCATATTCGGATACATTTAAACCACTCGCGCACCTTATTTGAGGAATCTCCCGCCTACAACTGACTGCCTTCAGATATAACATTGACATCAACTTTTCACATACTGCCTGCTTATCACAGGACCAATATATTATTATTATTATTATTACATAGAACATTTGATGCACGCAATACAGACAGCAATGCAGTCATTAACCCTTCAAGAAATAGTTTGTTCCAAAACAGATTAGAACCAATTTTTCATGACTGAAGTTCTCCATTTTCCGTACGCTTCACGAAATTAGAGACGAGACAGACTCGTGTTTTGTCGAGTCTCGGGAAAACCAGTAGGCAACACAAACCCATTCCCATGAGACGAATAAACACGAATCATAAAACTTTATATTGAGGCAGGATAACGCCCCACAGCGTACCTGCAAATTATGCAAGGCATATCTCCAAGGAGAGGAACATAACGGATATGATTTGGTCGCTGCTCGTGCTTTTGCGGGAAGAACTGGATCGGAAGCTTCGTGACCAATGCCCCACGTCCAAAAAACATTTGTGGTAACTTCTTCGTTGTTCGTGGATGAAAATAGATGTTGCAACCTTTGCAAAATGAGTGTTTCGCATACAGTAATTGTGCAGTCGTGATTAAAGCTCAAAAGGGAGAATATTTCGACGAAGTTCAATAAAAATCAAGAATTCGTTAGTTACATTGCAATGCAAAGTAGTCCGGCATTTTTCAGCGACGTCCTTGTTAATTTTTTAACTCCCGTCTATCATATTTCTGCGTTATAAACGGGCCGTCTCAACTACCACAGCGTAAACTACATCGTTAAATATAACGCGGAGACCGAAACGAGCCCCTTTATATGCGAAATAAAAACGAAACCAATAAAAACGAACAAGTTAAAGCGCCTGGAAACGAGCACCGTCCTGTCTACATCGACGGCGACGAAAGCTTTTTCATCTTTGGCGTACGAATAACTTGCTGGAGACCAGGAAGCCGTAATTGAAAAATCTAACCCAGTAAATTTCCCGGAACGGTGAAAGATATATGGGGTTAAGCCGGCGCGGTCTGGTAAGGAGAGCCGCGTATTGCTTAAAGCGCTATTAAACCTGCTTCTGTTCTTCGGCCGGACCCGGCAACGTAATTGAGAGGATCGAGGAAAACAGGCGAAATTGAATTGTTCGTGGTCTATTTAGGATGGTACATTTCTAACTTAATTTGAAGGATGACATCGAACAAACGCTTGATTAACAGTTTCTTTTCAAAGCGAGTTTGGAGAGTAGAATCAACGGCGTCGAGATATTTTTAGCCTTTCTTTTGAGTAGCGGGAACAACACAATAATGAGCAACATATATTTAGAAAATTGGGCTATTTATATGAATTATTTTTAGTTCTAAACGTTCCTCAGTTACTGTAACTTCGGTGCGGTATGAATTAATTGGAGGAATTTCAAAAGTCGAGCATCGTAAAGTAGGAGAAATATTGCTTTTTGACAAGCAACAACACACGCGCTTTCACAGAATACCAAAGATCTAAGGAAACCTCCGAATAATCTGCTGTCGAAATTTAAAACTAATAGCAAAGGTGTTTGTTTAAAATTAAACAGAAGGAAGATATTTTAGAAACATGGTGATTGAGATTGCGACGGAATATATCGATCTCTATTATCTTTATAACTTGGAAGATAAATAGATAATGAAGAAACCAATTTCAGGGAGTTCAAAAGTCTATTTGGGACAGGAATTGATTACCTCGTGATTGATATGAAGGGAATACGCTTCATTGGATGGTTCGAAAAATAGCACAATAGCATTACCACAACAAATTAGACTTGGAAGAAAATAATATCTAGCAGAAGGTTTCGAGTAAAAAAAAAATGCATTAAAACAGAGAGAAATTAATCTTTAATTCAAACCTTTAAAATGCGAACCAAAAGATCTTATTTAATGTGAAAAAGAAGAAATTATAAATTGAAGAAAGAACGTACGAATGACTACTTCTTTGTCTCTTTAAAAAAACATCAGCCATTGAAAGTAACTTTGGACAATTTTAACTAAATTAAAGGTAATATTTTAATTAATCAACAGTAGCAACACTACAGAATACTACAGAAGGAGGACTATATAAACAAAATTGTAGAAATCATTTAGATACCAAACATTCCAAACGTAACTCAACACATTCTATTTGTGAAGATATCTATTTATAAGTATTGTAAAGTTTTACGAGGGGAAAAAACGAGAAAATTTCAAAATTTTATGCTTTTCTCCCCGAGTGCCCTTTCGGCAATCAAGATCTTTATTTGACGAGGTAAATGAAGCTTTAAATGGACTACCGTCGTTGGTCGGGCTTATAATAGCCTTCTACCACCCACGCTGCAAATAGATAATAAGCCAGAAAAAGGAATTTTCTTTTAGAAATCGAACTTTCTACGAATAGAGGGACCTTTGTTCTCGATAGATGGACAAAGTGAAGTTATTATATGGGATGTGTAGGTGGCGCTGATGAGAGATAATCCCTTAGCCGTTAGTTGCCACTTTTAGGACGTGTAGAAAAACATTTCGATATAACGGAAATAGTATTCAGACAATAAATTCCAATATGGCCGTTGAGGCGTATGTTTTTTTGGAAATTTTGAGGTTAAGCGTTTCGATTCCATATTTTAAAGCAATATTGATATCTCAAAGAATAATTTTTAAAATTTCTACGGAAAAAGAAACATGAAATTTTGGAGTATTTTAATTAATTTGGACACATAAAATTGACTAAAATTGCCATTGATCTAAACAGCTGTTTGTTGGAAACGTTGAGGTTGAGGACTGTATACAAAATATTTCAAATCTCAAATTGGCCAGAAAATAATTTAGCAACTTTCTACAGAAAAAGGTCATTAGCTGCAAGCAAATGCACATAATTTTAACACATCAGAAATTCAACTTTATTTTAAATTGAATCAGGTAGTAGAAATGCTCAAAAGTAAGAGAAGACCAGCTGAACAAACATAATTGTACAAATTAGTTCAGGTACCAAACATAAAACTAACTCGAGAACGTGTAGAAAAAATTAAACGATTCCCAAACACCAAATTTACTAAATGACAATATAGCCTAAACACCTCACTTCACAACACACACTTTACCAGTTTTGAAGTGAGGTGTTCTCATTTCTTCATATTCGATAAGTCACAAGTTACTCTATCCCTCTTTGTCCAACATGGCCGTCGAATTGAACAGCTGTTTTTCGTATCTTTTGAGATTAAGCATTACATAAGGAGCACGGTCCTGACTAGATATTTTAATAAGATATTTTTAATTGATATTTGAAGGAAAAATAGAACCAATGATAAATAATTTTAATTAAGCAAATATTTAAAAATGACATCGGCATGAAATTAAGCAGTAAAAATGCTAAAAAGTACAGAATAGGGGTAGAAGAAGAATATTTAAAAAATCACATCGGTACCAAACATTATACCTAATTATAACCAAATAAATACCCTGTAATTTTTGTGACACCAGAATTACCAAATTCCAATGCAGCCGTTGTCGAGCGAACAGATATTTTTTGAAGTTATTACTACGTTAATTTGATGAAATTGAGATGTTACAAGATAATTATAAAAAAATAAGCCCCCCAAATTGGAAAAAATATAGATAAATGTCGAATGCTCAGATCTACGAAATTTCAACATGGACGCAGAGATGTGCACCCGTTTTTCGAATTTTTTTATGTTAAAACTAATTAAAAATTTATCACCTAAATACTGACAGTTTCAACCAATCGAAAATTAAGAACAATAGTTGAATTGATTCGTGTAAAAGAAATGTTAAAAAGTGCAGAAGAAGGACATCATGAACGAAATTATAAAAATCATTTAAAAGGATGACTGAAGGCTCTTGGTATATGTGAAAACAAGTTTTAATAAAAAAAAAACAGGTTTTTGTCGTATTGTAATGCTTTTAGTTTATAACGTGTAGAAAGAAATTAGGACGTGAAGGAAATTTTTATGGGACACTAATATTATCAAATTCCAATATGGCCGTCGAAAGGAACAGCTGTTTAGTGAAATTTCGTGGTTACAAATACCTCTTCCTGATCCAAAAAAAAAGATTCGATTCACGAGATTTCAATATGGACGCTAATGTGAAGAGATGTTTTTCGAAAATTTTAAATAGTTTCTCCCATTTTATAGAAAAAAAATTAAAATTATAATATCTTTCAAACATCACCACTTGGCAATAAACAAAATTATTAATCAATGAAAGAAAACGTCTTTTCCCAGCAAATTAAACTCTAACCCTCACTAGAACATTGACCCTCCTCCCTTCCCCGCTCCCCCGCATTTTGGAAAGATTACAATATTTAAAGAAAACTCATTGTATTCCTTTAATTCAAACCCTTCAAAAATAATCCTTTTTCATGATTTTCGATCTAAACAAATATATATTCTAAGTGCAAAAAAATGTACGTAATAGGGACAGATATACAATAAAAAAAAAACGGTCTGTATATGTATGTATAACGTTCCAATAAAAAAATCTTACCAAAGCTTTAACTGACACTTCTCCGAAGACATTGTCCACCATCTTTAGTATGGCGAAAGATCTAGCGTCACCCAAAGATTTAGTTCGCTATTTTTTTCGACGAGGGGACACAGCGATTTAGTAGCAGGTAGTGTTAAATAAAAATAGAAAAGAGAAAACAACGTATAAAAAAACATGCAGAGATAACATAACAGTTAATGCTAAATCGTCGGGGTGGGGAGATAATGGTAGGGCGAAATGATCTGTTTTTCACTGATTACTCGTTGTCAAAATAAATGATTTAAAATGACATGTACGAGGAGAGTAAAAATAAATGGGAAAAATTGTTATTTATGATGTATCGCCAATGAAAAATCAATAAATACGAACGAGAAACACGTACTACGTATCGGTTTTGTTTCGTTAGTGGATTAGCGAGACAACGTTAATTGAAGCAATGAACGATGGTTAATTAATTATTTATGGTTATGTGTATTTGAATTGCCATTGACAGATGTATAATAAATACATGTCAAGGTAGTGGCAATGTGAGAAGCGGCATTTTTTCGATGTTATACAATCAATCTAGATTTATATTTGCCCGCATTAGCAATATGTATGCGAAGCTTAATAAGTTTTATCGTTTATTATATATATTATGGTATTACTTGATTATGCAGGTTGCGAAGCTTTTTATGAGATACTATACAGGATGTTTCAATAATGGCTTTCTTTTTCTAAGCAATTAAGTTATCTTGGAATATAGATACTTATTCCATCTAAAACAAGCGAACATTTATTATCTTTTATATGTTATAATAGAAGATGTTAACGAAAATAAACGAAGTTAGTTGGAAAAATCAATATTTTAGAATAATTTTTGTTTCTTTCCCTGTTTTACAACCTTAATTAAAATCGAGAAATCATGAAAACAATTCGAAGGTAAAGAAAATTTTGTCAGGTTTCGGTTTACGAGATTTCAATATGGACGCCAAATTGAACAGCTGTTTTTCAAAATTTGTTAGGTTAAGTATTGCAAGCGTTACCACGCATACAATTTTTTATAGAACTTTTTGCTGATTACCATACGTTGACAATAACGTTCACATATTGTATCAAATTATCTAATTTGAGATGAATTTTATAATTCTTAAGAAAAAAAAAAAAATTAATTTAGACAATTCATTCGGCAAATTTCTATGCTGACAAAATTTAACCTTTAACATAATAATCAATTCTTTTGTACTTAAACTAATTCAATTTTAATCTAGTTTGTAACTTTTTTAGCGGACCCGAAGGTGTGCTTTAAGCATGAAATCGGTCGCAACCAAATCATAGAATTTGCGGGAAAAGAGGCCCTTTTTATTTCTATCTTTCAAAAGTATTAATCATTCGTCAAAACAAACTCCTATCAGAATATTATTCATTAATAATGATACACCCACATGTATTCATTGTCATCTGGCCAAATATATTTAGAAAAAGATCCTGAGACGGGGCCAATTGGACAATTTCACGTATCCCCCCCATTTTTTATTGTTTATGACTATGGATCCAGCACTAACATCGCAGATATCTAACTGCTTTTTTAGTGAATTTTTCACTTCTATCCACTGATTTAAAAAATATCATATTTGTGTTCTGAACTTAATAGTTGCAAATACGATGTTATTTTCAAACTGTTTTAGGCTATCATTAAAAAGGAAGTTGGCAAGATCAAGTTCATGGTGATCGTTGCACCCAAACCAACAGTAACGGTGAAAACAAATTAAATATATTAAATGTTGAAGTGCAGTCTTTGTCGTAGCTTTTAGGAACATCAAAGTCACAACCAACAATGATACTCGCAAATTCTTATAGCAACATCATACAAAGATACATGTTGTATTGTCAGCATGTATATTAATGCAGACTACTAAAAAAAATGACCACCTTGATTCCTATGAGTTAGCTGACAGGATGACCTCACCGTTGATACTTCACAGCAATTTCAATAGTACAAAAGTTATTTTTAAATAGCTGCATCTTAGTAACCATCAACTCCAGGCCATACGTATGATATATTTTCCAAAATAGGTTGTTCATGTATAAGCCAAGTCGAAACGTCGGGGGCCACCACGGTCGCTTTTATAATCTACGTAAAATTTAAATCTGATGGATTTTTGGAACCACCAGGACACAGGTACCATGGGCAACAATTACTTGTAATAGTACTTATTTTTTGCTAAACAGATACCATTTTATCTTAATAGGTACATAAGAAACTTTTTACAAATATTCCTCCATCTTTAACTTCTTTATTGCAAACGAGTCGAGCAAATTGTAAACTAGGTAGATAAGATAAATACTATAACAGATAACAGACATAATTTCAGAATATTCGGACTAAAATCTTGTGGCCCTGTATAGCCATCGTCTAGGTAGTTCACTGCAGCCCCAAAGTTATACACCCGAGGGCAGAGCAAAAAAAAACAGGGATAAGGTAGTGCTCAACAAAATTTGATAGCTGATATTTTTTAATAATCCATACTGGCTCTGCGTGAGTTATTGGTTAATTGGGAAAAGTTGAAAAGAGGTCCAAGATTTTCTCGCAAATTCTTTGTAATTTTAAAAAAATTTTTAGGCGATCGGTTTCGTATTTAGCAAATACATCCTCAGGGCAAGTTAAAAAGGCAACACCAAGAGAGCTTATTGAATTAAGTGTAACAATTGTTATTAAATGATAAAACTATTTTTTCCAGTTAATAAATTAATTAATTAATTTTTTTTTTTATTATTTTAAGAATAAAGAAATTAGATACAGTAGATTGTGATAAAGTAAGCAATGAGTAGTGAACCATAATTGTGAATAGTGAATAGAAAATTCTAGAGAACGAAAAAAAATATTTTTTATACTTACAATTGATTGAAGGTAGGCAGGTTAAGTCAAGAATTAAAAAAAGGTGAAAATAGTACAACTGTGCAACACTCCGCTTTACATAAAATCATACCGGAAATGTTTAATAAATTTGTCATACCGATTAAAAATTAAATTTTAAAGGGGGGACGTCACAGACAGGTTACAATCAATTTTCTTTATAAAAACTACTATTTTTTTATTGTATTCAAATGATAAAGCATGTGACCCCTATGGATGAAATGATTAATGCAGAGGTAGGTAAGAATTTTTTTATCCTGAAAATATATTTTTTTTTAATTATTAATTAATTAATTATTAATTGAAAAAAATTGTTTTATAATTTAATAACAATTGTTACACATAATTCAATAACCTTTGTTGGTCTTGCCATTTTAGCCTGGCCTGAGAATGTATTTGTAAAATACGAAACCGGTCGTCTAAAAAATTTTTAAAAATAAAAGAATTTTTAACTTTTCCCAATACAAACATTGATATTCCGTTAAAAATAGCTTTGTTAATCAATTTCTACATTTCGTGAAATTATTAAATCCCAATAACCAACGTTATATCCAAGCAACATTTTTACTTAAATACCGCAAAACAGGAGCTTCATTTTAATTGTAAAATACTAAAGATAATCCCATCTATAGTTTGCAAAGAATAGGCTCAATTCCTGACAAATTTTTGTGGATAAACGAACTTATTTATTACTGCTTGATAACATAGTTTGAAGATTTTAAGCATCTAAATTTTTTGAAGATTAACCAAATTTTTTAGAATATTACTTCGTGGTATGTACTTCATTTACACTGTCAATTTTATGACAATATTATAAATTATGAAATAAAATATAGATTACACATACAAAGATGTGAAAGTGGAAAGAAACATCAAATTTGTGTGATTTCAAAGGAATACATTTTAAAATTTCTTGAAACTGTCAAAAAAAGAAAAAAGAACTTTATAGTTAACCTCCTCAGACCTACGCTGGCTTGTCATATATAAACTCCAGAAAACATTAATTTTGAATATGAATATGCAATATCCTATCATTTGTGGTCGTAAGCTTCAAATGATCTTTTGGTCATATACAGCAATAATTAGACCCATGACCACCTACACCTTTTTGGTTTGATGGCCAAAAACAACTCAGACGACTGTGCAACAGCAGCTTCAACAAATTCAGAGGCTTACTTGTCTCAACATCACAAGTGCGATGCGCACGTGTTCCATAGTAGCGCTGGAATTAACGCAGCTTTACATCCACATTCAGAAACAGGCAATATTAAGTGCTCTGACTCCTTGTAGGATGAAGGGACTGCAGTCCGGGGATCTTAAAAGGCATCTCAAAATTTTTGAAGATCCCGACATAAGTTATCTGATGCACATTGCAAAGGACACGATCCTATGCAATACAACTTTTATCAGCCTTATAAGGTGATCATTGAAAACCGTACTGAGTGGGTCAGCCTCAAAGCAAAAAAGGTACCCTGGTATGGCACACGGACGGCTCAAGAATAAGACGTATTGGAATAGGGGCCTAACTACTACCTTAGAAAAAAAAATATTTCCGCTGAATTTCGTGTCAGCGAGGGTGAGGATGGCGACATACGGATCCTTATCTAATCTTTCTCCTGAAGGTTCATTATTACTTCAATCAAGTACATTTCTTTCATAAATAAATAATTCAACATATTGTTATGTGTTTTCTCATTGCTCAAGTCCTTACGTAGCATACAAGTGCCAAAACTTCCCGTCCTGACAATCAACCCGGTTTCGTAGCGGGATAAAATTTTGCTAGGATTTTGGTGCAAGTCTTATTAGGTTTGGAAAAATCAAAAGTTGATATTATGTCAATTGGCTTTCCTATAAATGTCACTCGTTCACAATGTTAGAAAAGGTCTTTCTGCTCGAAGCAGAAGGATCAGCTTATTCTGTAGTAAAAGATTGGCCAAAACGGTTTCAAACGGGGCAGGAATCTTTGGAAGACGACGCAAGAACAGGGAATAAAGTTATTGCAACGTAGGTGCCCAAACATCGCTTAGCAGTTCAGTGCCAGCGTTGTGTTGAACGTGTTCGAACATTTTTTGACCTTCCTGGAGAAAACTTTACGGACGCGTTGAAGACAATGAAACTATCACAGAGAATGAAACTATGGTTCTACACAACGATCCTTTGCCCAAAACGGAGTCGATGGAACGAAGGCGAAAAGGAAAAGCGCTACTAACAAAATTCTAAGTTTGCTAACCGATCAAAAAGAGAATGGTTACGTTTTCTTTTTGGAATTATGATCGCTCTTGTAGACTTAAAAAAAAAAAGTAACACCACCGTCAATGCGACATACAATGCAGCACTCCTGTACAAATTACGAAAAAATATACCGGAGAAAAGATGTGGGAAACTCGATCACCCTTCGTATAGCGCAGATACGTCCTCAGGGACTATTACCTGTTTGCGACATAAATAAAAAAAAACATAAATTTTAAACAGTATAATATGCAAACTATCAATTCAGGTTTGAGAAGGCTAAATAAAAGATTAAAAATTAAAAAAAAATTAAAGCCACATCACAAGCCAAATTTAAAGCTACATCACGTGCGCAGAGTTCTATAAGATTGTCCAGAATTGCAACATCCCATCTAGTATCTTCATTTAAACGCATTTTAAAATATCGAGAAATAAAAGAGGGTACCTAACGTATAAATAAATTAATACGGATCTTAATAATATGCATGACAATGATAGAATGATGATGGCATTTTGTTAAAAAAAAATTATTCACAAAAACTGTACAAACATTCTCAACATCTCAATGAAACGAAAAAGCATGATGTGATTAATGATTATTGACTTTTAATGAATGAAAATGGAGAAAATAAAGACATGAGGATGCGAACTTACATCTCTAACTGGCTTTTCTTTGGCTGGTTGTCTTTCGTCTTCGATCTTTGTTAGATCTCCGAAACTCCTGCACTATTGGCGCAGATAAATACACACAGCAAACAAAAAAAAAAGAAAAGAAAATACACACAATAAATTACAAAAAAAAATGCAAGAAAGCAAGAAAATTATATTGCCATTTTATATGAAACGGCGACTAAGAATGAGGCAAAAAATTTACAGCACGCAGGTCATTATCGTCATTTCATTAATTATTTATCTTGTCGAACAGGCTAAACAGAAGAATTCAATTTAAAGATAATAGCCGAATTCCGTTTTGTAATAAAAAGGTATTAAATAAATTTGTCTCATGTTACGCGCCGTCAAAAATAACGAAAATTGTAATAATTTCGTAATAATTAAATTAGATATCGAGGAATGTACTTATTATAAAATGACTATCGCTATTTCTTTTGTTAATATCGAAAATGGCACTTGTGATTGGATTATTTCAGAGATAGTAATAACCCGCCCATCTACAGACTTTTTTTGCAATAAATGTGGTAAGATAACAATTTCGTAAATGACGAAATAAATATTCAAATAAAGGTGTCCGACCAAGAGCGGAAAATTTAAATTTAGCGCCATTCTGGTTGTTATGATTTTATAGGAATACCATTATGATTGTTCCATGATCATTATTAAAAGCATCGATAATTTAACAGAATAACGCACTTTTAAATAAATAAAAAAATTTTAATGGTGACAGTTTGATTGCCAAGTCCAATTTTTGATGCATCAACTGTGAAAACTCGATTAAACAGAGGTCCATTGACACGAAAGAAAAGATCACGGCTGTTAGCCAGAATGTGGCCGAGAGTCTTTCGGCGTCGTAAAGACGAAGCACTATGACGCATATTCTCAGGAAAGATTCGCGTCTTCAAGCGAACAAAATTCAACCGACTTAACAACTCAAGCCTACAGACACAGCGGAAATGGTTCCAGTTCGTCAATTGTGTCACTGAACAACAACAAGTGAATAGCTCGTTTTCCAGCGAAATCTTCTTGAGCGATGAGGCCCATTTATATGTTGATGGCTTCGGAAACAAGCAGAATCGCCGAATTTGAAATGACGAAAATCCACGTGCGTTTCATTAGAAGGGGATGAATTTTAAATTGGATCAATCCTCTTCGAAATATCGGTCAGTTTTTGTGCCTCAAATGGATGATATGGACCTCGAAGGCAAGTGGTTCCAGCAGGATGGTGCCACTTGCCATAAGTCGTGGATCAATGGGATTATTGCCGTTTGGGCAATTAGAATTGGCCACCTACGAGCGTGCGATTTGCCGCCTCACCACCACTTAAGTTTTGGAGAATGAGAATAGATCATTAAAACCCAGCCACGATTATACGCAAGTGTGCAAGTGCTGGTAAAGCCGAAAAGAGCATTTAGGACATGCGTTGTTCCACACATAATTCTCACATACTTTATGATTGAATCAAAACGTCGGTATTTTCTCAAAAAAAAACTAGGTTTTATTCAAAATTTTCATTTTTCCGCTTTTGCCGTGACACCGTCAAGAAGCAATTTTTAAATCTCTGTTTCTAAACTTGGAAACTAAACATAACCCAATATCACATATTGTTATATTACCTTAAATAGGAAGGGAATTTTTATGTTACCTACTTAGCATGGTCATCTCCAAGTTTGGTACCAATCGTTTAACATTTGTCATTTACATATCAGTTTATCCTTAAACTAAGTGGAAATTAGTGATTTAAATCCTGAACACAGAAGCATTTCCATCGAAAGAAAAAGGAAGAAAGGAAAACGAAGGAATGGTGGCACAGTGTATGGAGGAAATAGTTTCTTCCTATTTCCATAATGGTCCTGTACTGGTGCAAACAGTTCAAACGAGGCAAGGAATCCATTCAGGATGACCCAAAATCCGTGGAAGCACCAACCGAAGAAATCATAAACAGTATTGAAGATGTGTTGACTAACCGCCGAGTAAGTTTCATTTATTAGTAGAGAAATAGGAATATCAGAAACGAGTGTTTTTATAATTCTACACGAAGATTTGGGAATGAGCAAAGTGTTGGCACCATGAATTCCCAGATTGCTCAGTCCCAAAGAAAAAATGTGTACACGACAAATTTCCTTGGGATGAGGCCTGGGTACATCAATGAGATCCTTCCACGAAACAAGAGTCTATACAATGGGGCATCGAAGAAGACGAAGACGCGTTTTTCTGGGGGGAAAGTTTACAAAGGCACAATTAGGAACTTGAAAGGTGGAGTTATGTTTAGAAAACTGCTTCTCCACGACAACTGCAGAGTCAGGAGCTTTCGAAGGCACCAGCATTATTACAATAAGCTTGAAATGGTGCTTATGTTGAGGATCAAAATTTGATTTGTTCTCTAACTCATTGCTTTCATAGCTAGGTAGATAAACATAAGAAACTCCCTTCGGAGCGATTAACATTTTAAGTACGTAATTCAGAATTCATCAAAAGCTGTTTGCCTTCGCGAAATATGATGATATAAACGGTAATGAAGCCGGCAAAATAAAATAACAAAGCTATTTCTTATTACGCGTTTCTGCAGAAAGCAAATAATAAAAAATGGAGAATATCCACATTCTAACTTGGAAATTCACCAAGGGGAAGTATTTTTTAAACAAATATTTTAACTTTAATTATTCGTTAAACAGTTATTTCTAATTTCTTCTTTAAGATTCTACATTTTAATCTAATAAAAAAAAAATAACTCAACTAAAAACTACACTAAACTAAATTAAAATAAAAACACTACGTACCAAATTTTTAACGTTGACGTTATAGAAGTTTTCTTCTTGCATGTTAGTATCAGTGTTAGTTTCGTTCTAAACATAAAACAAATAGAAAAAAGAACGAGATTTTAGTCTCAATCTTTCTTTTTAATATCTTCAAGGGCTTTTTTGCAAATTTTAAATTCATGGAATTAGGTGGATGGAATTTTAGATGCATTTTAAGTTATTTGAATAACAAAAAAAAATGTAAAGTTTAAATTGCGTTTAAAATCTCAAGTCAGGAGAGTGGCGCAAAGAAATTCAAAATTGCAATAATTACTCTTGCGATTTCATCTCCAGAACAACGACTACCTAAAACCAATAACAATAAATCATTTCCAGCCATTACGAAATGACTTTGTACTATCCTAAGGCGGAGCGGAGCCAAGGCAATATAGATGCGCGATAATTTATCAGCTTGGGTAATTATTTCTTCAATGTTGCTGCGTAAGTTATATTATTGCAAATAACTCGTGCAGTAGATACGGCGATTCCAGTGAAAGCTTTCATTGAGCCGTGGGTAAATATTTGATGTACTAAACATGTTTGTTTAAATATTTCTTGCGATCTTCATTTGAATAAAATCCAAGCGTGTACAAAAGATAGGGATTGGTTAATATTTGTTTTGAAGAATTTTATCGGCATTTAAATAATTCGAAAGGATTTAGAACCTCGATTGTAGGTAATAAGTTAACTGCGTATTGTATCGATGTACGGTTATTTGGAAAAATTATTAGGATAGAGCATTTGGCGAAATTCGCAGCCATGTTAGCGTAAGAATACTTGGAAATTACCAACATTTAGATTTAACCGGAATTCTTCAAGATACAACCTGACCAACATGACCTTGATGCTTACGAAATTTTTGGATTGGAGAAGAGATTAAAGAAGATTGCAGGAGGAGGTAGGAAACCCCTACTCCTTCCTACAGAAACCATGTTAAATTTACCCTCTCTTGATATCCATATCAGGAGAAAAGCAAGAACAGGAGCGTACAGGTTGAAAAACTCCCAGCAACTAGAGAACCTACAGCAGTTCACAACATGCCGGGATTAGCAAACCTTAGCTTTGATATATGTAAATCGGATTTCCATTCTCTCTGTTAATTACGGCACTAGCATCCCATTGCATAACTTCTAAACTAATGCGAGAATGCCTGAAAAACCTAGCAGCTCTGTCTAAGTACAATAAGACAACATTGCCATGGATGCCAACGCACAATCATCGCAAGCAATGGCCTGAGCATAACTAAAACCACTCCTCAAGGAGCGCAAAACAGTACCAGCTCTATTGGAATTATGTGGCTGGACAGGGACAGAGCAAGCATGCAATGGGAAGATCTTTCCAACATTTAATTACAACTTAGAGCAGCAATCTGTCCTGATAAGACCCGCTTATCTAGAAGTATATCTACAGAAGATAAGGGTTTATAAAGATGAATCTCTACGCCGACATTGTGATGAAGAGGAAGGAGAAAGGTTTGCTGCACAGACTAGTAAATCTGATAAAAGAGGCAAACTTCTGCAAGCAGAGCCGCAAAGAAAGCAGAATCAATAGTCAAAGTCGGAGTTCAAAGTTTTTTTAAAAGAACAAACCCGTTTATTGGTGGCAGACATAAGAAGCAAAAAACGATGGAAGTTTGCAAAAAATAGAACAAATTTCATAACTAAGCAATCGCGAAGCGTTATTCTGTTAATACCCTGATAGAGATGCATGCTCCTCAAGATTGCTTAGTTCAAGAAAGCATTTCTATAAGAGTATTGTAGATTTATTGAATTTAGGCACATCATTTCACCGGGGAAGTCCAAATTTAATGCTTAAAACTACAATTCTGAAAGTTGTGGGTAAAGCTAAAACAACCCTAAAAAATAGATAACGCATGTAATACCTGAAATAGCTCTTGAAGTAATGAACTCATGGAAAAATACCAACACATGCTAACTTATATTGGAACGAAATCCTTTTTCGATATTCGTTTGGAATGAATCATAAAACTGGATGAAAAATAACAATTTCCATTCAGTGTAATCATTATAGATAAGATATGAAAGAAAAAATAAAACGGATATGCAAGCACAGCCACTTATTTACAATGAAAATTAAAATTAATAGGAACCTATTCAAATTTATTTGCATACCTAATCTCTGAAAAATGATAAGTTATTTTGAATCAACAGAGTTGATTCAAAAGATTTGCTGCACATTCCGACTTAATACATAACATGAAATATGGCGATAATAGTAGTAGCCAATAAGAAAACCCATTCTAAAATCCTTTGATTTTTAAAATGTGTACTTTGAGCAAGATTTAATGTATTTGTACGTTATATGAAAAAACCAAATCGTTTGAAGAACGCATCTAAAATTCCCAACTCACCTATTCGTTAAAATAAAACAGAAACTAGGTAATGTTTATTATAATTTATAATAATAGGCGCAAAATCACTCGAAATAACTACGAAAATCGACAGAGCACGCACTCGATTCAAACAGCCAACTATCTTTTAAGGCTATTTGAAGGTTACTAATAATTTCGTAAGTATTACCGAGGAGTTATCTCCTTTCCGAAATTATCGCGGATTCCTATCGATAAACAAACAAAACAAACAAACACACAAACTTCAAACCAGTTCTTAGATCTACGCATATTACCATGTTCTCTGATAGAAGCAAGAAATTCAATTCGTGTTTGTTAATTATTAGTTTTAAATTTAAACCGTTGGTTAAAGACAAAACAAAAATAATCATTAAAGTAATTTGAGGAAATAATAAGCAAACAATTGGGGAGAAAAAAAAAAAAAAAACCAAAAAGAAACACTTACTACTGATATGTTCTCTTTATCATGGCTCCGCGATTTTTTTGACTTTTTCTTTTTTAATGACTTGTCCTGTAGTGAAGACGAGGAGGACTCGAAAGTTGTGGTTGTGGTTTCTACGTATGTGGATTCGGTCGTTTCGGTGCTCTAAATGGAACAAAAACAAAAGAAAAACGGAAAATAAAATAATCGAAATAAAAAATGCTGATAATTACCAAAGAATAAAAAGATTTTTTGGTATTGATTTACAAGTTACATAATTTATTACTAGTTTAATCTTAACCTAACTTTAACGGAAACGAACCCACGCACGTTCCCATATTTGTAATCGCATCAAGCAACAAAAAGGCGGCATTTTTCTGCATTTTAAATTAAAAATGATTTCAAAATATTTTTACAAAATAAAATCAATTAAAACATCATTATTGATTGATACAATATTAATATTTTAATTAATTATTCCTTCATTACATTGCTTAAAATAACTCAATTTTGCGTTGGTAACTCCGGCAATAAAGACCATATTTGCAAAAAATAAGCTAAGAAATTGAAGAATATGTCCTCTATTCTTGAAACTCACAACTTATATCACCAGCGAATGTTTAAAAAAATTGCGAAGTGGGTCAGGATGAAAATGGAAGCTTTAAATTTGAAAGGAACTTACAAACTTAATGATTGTGTTGGTTAACATTAATTGCCTTCTTTTTTAAAAAGTTTGCTTTAGAAAAAAAAAGTTAAGAGTTGTTAGAACCAAATTTGGTGTGTGTATTGGCAAAACGAAAAAATCTCGTTTTTCGAAGCTGCAGGTAGCCCCTATTAAATTAAAAAAATAGTCCACCTTGAAGATTGATATTATATACTGGGTGATATTTTTAAAGAGATTAATTTTATGATAAGAATGTTCCACAGAAAATGTGCAGCAGAGGCCTCATTAAATACAACGGTTCTTGTAGGAATATACGGCAAAGATTACTATTACTATCGATTTTCAATAGAAAAGTACTAAACTTATAATTACCACATGAAGCACAACATGAAAAAAAAAAAACGAAAAATTAAAACGAATGAAATTTTTGGTAATTAAAGTAAAGGACAAGAGAAATAGAAGGCTACTCCATCAGCCACACCGCATCCTAACCAGTAACCAGCGCAGTCCCCAAGTAATACTTTGCCAGCTAGAGCGGAATGTTCGGTTGCTGTTTTAAAGTAACATTTTCAAAAAGAGTTTTTGGCCTGAAGATGTGCTCCATGCACGAAACCGGTGACATTCATTAATCATCAAATATACTAGAATTTTCTTTGAAAAGGACCTCTTTTATTCCATACTTCAGTATGGATATTGATAGAAAGGATTCTTTAAACCAAAGAAATTATTTTTTAAGCATCTTTCTTTCAATCCGAAGTATCTCAGAAACATGTCTTTGAAATGCTTCAATGGCCTCCTTCCGGTGTCGTAGTACCACCGCGTACTTTGTATTTGACAAAAGGGACCGGGAAGGTCATTAGGTGATAAATCAGGCGAATTCGGATAATGAATCAAATTGTTGTCGTTCAGGGTTTCCTGTTTTTCGATCCTCAAGAGCAACGGTAGCAACAGCCCCAGCTTTACGAAAAAAAGCAATATGTAATTGTTTTGAAGCGCTTCGTGAACGAATAACTTTTGTTGGTTTTGGTTCACTTTGGAACATCCGAACAATGGATTGTTGTTTCGTTTCCGGTTCATGTGAATATATCCAGGTTTCGTCACCTATTACGGTTGGCAGAAGCACCGCAATTGAATTTTTGAAGCATTTTTTTTGCACCAACTCACACGAGCGATTTTTAAGCTTCGATTAAATTGTGAAATCCAACGACTCCAAAGTTTCTTCACTACTAAATGATCATGTAGAATTTTTTGATTTTTCCCAATGCCCAAGGATGCATCTATCTCTCGATATGTCACGTGTCGATCCGCTTCGATCATTTCTTGCACAGTTTAGATGTTTGCCGGAACAACAGCAGTTGATGGACGACCTTCACGAAATTGGTCACTGACACTAGTACATTCACGCTTAGATTCTGGAAACCCGTCATAAACTGTGGTTTTGGATGGTGCTTCACTACCAAAGGCAGAATGAAGTCGATCGATACGTTGTTGTTGAGTTAAGCCACTTTTAAAATCATAAAAAAATCATCGCACGAAAATGTTCACGAGAAATGTCCATTTCTTTCACTAAATTGATTTCTTTGAAACGCTATCAATACTAAACTATGCGACCGACTGTTTTTTTTTTGTCAATGGTGTTTATCATACTAAATGTCAAAGTTTAAGGCAATACACGGCAACTGCCATCTAGTGGTCAATTCAGGAAATTTTTAAGGTTCCCCCCGTATGTTTAAAGCCATATAATTTAATATTTTTCTCTTACGGCTTCGCACATCCTGAACATAAAAATATGGATTGATCAGTCTCTACTATATACGTTTGCATACATCAAATTTTAATTTTTTTGAGAAAATAAACCGGTGTTGCGAAACCATTCCATCATATGTGTATAGACGCCAAAATTAGCTAGAATTGCTTTTTGAATTGAATTTATTATTTGACTTTATTGAGAACTATCATTTCTTTGAAATAAACTATACTGCTTTGAATGAAAGAAACTTTTCTATCAGTGCACAGTCACCCTGGATCATTTAATTACTTCTATTTGTGATTGTATAAAAATGTACAGTTTGAACATTTTTCGTATTACTTCATGTTGTACTTTCCATGGAAAATAAATAATTTCATTTTTATTGATAGAAATGTTCGAGTTTTTGTATAAAACATTCATCCTGACTCACCCTACATAATCTCCAAGCTCTTTCCAAGGATTCCACGTGCTAGAATCAACATATTTAAGCAAATTTCCCGTGAATCATCAACTTATAGCGACTTATAAAAACCGCAAAGCGAATGTTTGGAATGATTCCGGCCTATATTTGATAAAAAAAAAGATTTTGCCGATTTAGCAAGTGACGTGTTTAAAGTAAAAATTCTTTAGATAGTGTAAACGACGCGATGTAGTAATACATACCTTCAAAGACAGATAAACATTAGAACCAAAGCGTAACACTACTTGTATACATTTTACTTGTCTGCGAATAAATTTTGGTAAGAAATATCCTAGTACTGCCACGTTTGCTGGTGCATATTTGAAAATTTTACATATACGGATGATGGCAGTTGAAGAAGGCAAAAATACGGGACATTCTGATGAATACTTGTTAAGATGTCACTGACATGACTGTCACAGCGTTTACGACACTTGACGTTGATTTACAGTAGAACCCCGGTTATCCGAGTCTCTCGGGGAAGAAGGTAACTCGGATAAAACGGATTTTTTTTTATTAACGTTTATTTTCCGGTTTCCGGTTGCTGCTCTACGTACAATAATGCAGTTTCTAAAACTGCAAGACCTTGACGATGTGAAATTTGAACCTGTTGTTGGATGTCTTCATTTTCTTCTCCGTCGTCTTCGGGAGTTTCATTATCTGGCACAACAAGGCTAATTATTTCTTCATCATTCAATACTTGATCTACATCATCATCTTTATTAACAGACCATTCCTCAATTTCTTTTGTTAAAATATTTCCAAGACCTCTTATTCGCATCATCAGCTCTTGCAGACTGATGCAATCTTTTTCGTCCCAATTTATCGTCATCTTCATCAAATGAACCTTATTGCATGCTGCACTAATCCAGTACACTACATCCCTCAAGTCTATTTTGCGCACAACACTTATGGGTTCATTAGTTTCAGCAAGTCGCAGGATGTTATGATACGAATAACTGACGTCTGTAATTGCTCTTGGTATTCTCCAAAACACCCTGGTCCATCGGTTGTAATGGTGCTTGCGACGTTAGGTGGAAGAAATTTAACAATGATGTTGTTCTTTACAAGCTGTTCTTCGTTTGGATGCGAAGGGCTATTATCAAATAGCAGAACAGCTTGTATGGGCAAGCCGTTTTTCTTGAGATATTTCGTCACTCGCGTAACAAACTCATCGAAAAAACAATTCTTGAACAAAAAAGCGTCCATCCAAGTGCTTTTTTGATTTTCGCAATAGACTGGTAAAGCTTTCGGTGCTATATCTTGTAATGCTCTTGGCTTTGCAGATTGTCCGATTAACATTAAAGGAAATTTGTGTCTTCCGGACGCATTGCTGCATGCCACGATCGCGACTTTTGATTTATTACGTTTATATCCTGGTGCTGCAGGTTCTAAATTCGATGCCAAAGTTTTTGAGGACAGCATTTTGTAGTCAAGCCCGCTCTTATCGCAGTTATAAATTTGGTTATGAGTGTAATTACCATTTTTAATAATCACATTAAACACTGTTTTAAAATTATCAACTGTACTCATGTCTGCGGATAACTTCTCATCGCAAATGCTCAACTAAGGGACCACGTACCGTTTTTTCCAGCGATCAAGCCAACCTGCACTTGCCGTAAATTCGTCCTTGTTCGGCAATCCTAACTCGTTAGCAAAGTGCAGGGCTTTGGCTTGCAAAATTGGACCAGGCAATGAGATATCTTTATTTCTTTGTCACGTAAACCATAAAAAAGTGATTCGCCAATGTTCTCAAACTCACTTTTTTCATTGTTTTTCTCTCACTAGAAGAAGATGCTTGTTTGGTGCACCACTGTTCTATTTTAACTCTATTGCGCTCCCAATCTCCTACAGTCGCTTCCTACATTGTAGAGAGAGGCAACACTTTTTATGGATTCACCTTTATCAAGTTTTTTAAGAGGTAAAAAATTTAATATGTATATCTATAACATTCTTTTTCTCTTTTTGACCTGGCTAAGTCGAGCGACAAAGCTAATTAAGCACGTATTTAGCAACGCACGTGTCGATTTGAATACATTTGCTTAAACTGGTATAAATCTGCAGAATTGCAGAAATTAAAAAAAAAATGCTTCCTAGACCAATTTAGTGACTCAACTGGGATAAAGCGGACACTTTTTCGTTAGCAGCTCGGATAAAGCGAATGCTTTTTTAAAGAAGCTAGCTCGGATAACGTGGACGATCGGATAACCAGGGTTCTACTGTACTCTACATTTATTTCAAGTAAAAAAAAAATCTAATCCAGAGAGCCATCTGATTAAAGTTAAAGTTAAATCTTGCAACAATTTTTTTAAAAATTTGTTTATTCTTCAATATTTACACAAAAAAACTTAAAAAAATGCGTTCGATATAGATGCTTTAAATTTGGAGCACGTACACACCCCCCTCAGTGCCGGGAATCAGTTTTTAAGGTCAGGGTTAGGAAGATGTCATGGTTATATTGTGAATAGTAAATGAAAGATCATTGAAGAAAACTCGTACAATCGGGGATAATGCGATCTGGTACATGGTTCTTGAACATTAACGGGTAGCACAAATTGTGATATTTAACAGCGCCGAATGCCCTTTCAAATAAGTCTACGTTTTTTTTTAATTCGAGTAAAAGCTGCGGAAGTTATGGCAGATTTAGTTTCATATGATTCAGTAACGCCTACTGCATTTAATGACGACACGTCTTTAACCCAAGTATTAATTAACTAAGCTTTTTAATGGAGCATTTAAAATTATAGTTAATCCTGGAATTTTTACCGGTTAATCCTGGAACTTAAAATTTATTGTTGACCCTAACAACTACACCCTCTAAGCGGTAATGCTTGGAATTTAAAAATATTTTCTTTAAATTTCCACTTTAGCTACGAAGAAAATGTTGCCGTCACTCTAATTATTATAGTTGCTAAGATATCGCGGGTATATACAAAGAAATAGATATAAAAATGCGCAGAAACACACACGATAACTTATTATCATTGTTATAACATACCTGAACAAACTGTTTTATCCGATTATCTGAAATTTTACCTCACAACACGTCGTTGACTTTCTTTGTTCACATTTTATCATAGATCTTTCACAAATAAAACGTATTTCCCAGCAATTTCTTAACTTTTCGTTTGGAGATATCGTACAGAATTCTTTGCAGCGCACAGTGGGATTAGGGCATCATAAATCCAAATTTGAAGTATTTTCTAGAGACACAATTAAGTGTTTTCACATCTCTCATACAAACATTATACCAGGCAATTTCTCTAATTATACCACGTAATTTATATTAATAGCGGAAATCGCCAACCCTATGCTTCTAGCCCCATCCTCGGTTAGAAATGCGATCGATTGCGGCCGTGAGAGAGATGCGAGACCGGCAAAAATCACTTTTTTCGGAAAATTTATCAAATAATCTCTAAATCTGCTTGTTTAGTTTATTACAGACCATTGAATCAATACGTTCTAGACTTTCCAAGCTGTATCGTCAAATTGTGCAGATTGTTCAATAAAAGAAATTAGCGTTTGTGGCATTATTGCTTGTTAAACGTGTAATGCTGAAGAAGCTTTGCATATGTTCATTATGTAGCATTTTAATAAATGAAATTATTTCTTTACATAAAAATAAGATTATGTTAAAATGTTTATCTGGATCTTCGACTTCGAATAAAAATTCTAAAAGCGACCTAAAGATACCAAAGAAATACTTCTACAACATCTTATTTGATGATATAATCGAGAAATTTTACGAGAATCTGCGAACTTGGCGAGAAACGAGTTTTTAAGCGACGAATAGCATTGAGAGGAATAACTAATCATCTGAAATTTGTTTTTTTACGTTTGATTTTCGAAGATTTAATGAATATTTACATCTGGACAGGAAAACCAACCTTTGGTTGTCTAGAAGCTAATTGAAGATGTGAAATGAAAATTGGAATTACCAAATTTAACTGAGTCACAACGAGAAGATCTCAAGAGAAAATTAAACTCGTTTTACGTTAACTACAAAACAAGGTGGGAAAAATGTTCAACAAATCATAAGATGTTTACGAATAAGTGCGGAGAATGGGTAAAGCAAGATTTCGAGTTATTAGCTTCGCTAAGAATAAAAAGAAAATAGAAACCAGGACGACCGCAAAAATTTGGATTTGATGATATTTCTCTTCGCACTAAAGAGAGCAGAACAGAATCACTGCGGAAAAGCTTTTCCGCTGAAGAACTATCTTTTGCCGCTAATAGTTTGTATAGGGACCCGTGGAGAAAGAACAACGGCAACATTTTTAAAGGGAGCTACTTAAACAACACCGACTAGATGGGAAAAAATGGTACAAATATTGCAGTGTTCCTGAGAAAGGATCCAAATTTAGTGAAGATGATGCATTGTTATTTGTGGAAACTAAGTACACGACATTTTAGTAAAATTCATCGAGGAGAGCGACGTTAGGAAAAGGACTGGACAGTTTGCTATTTTTTTTTTTTTTTCATTTTGGAAAAGAAACAAACGAGTTTGTTAAGAAAATTGCAAATGATATCCAGACCCAATTTAGCGGTTTGTGTCCTTCAACTTGTACAATGAAAATATATCACTAACAACTGCTCTCGAACAACATTTTACAATGATAGATGGAAAGATGTGTAATACTGTAACTTCAACTAGTTTGGCACAAAAGTGTTATGTTTGTGGAGCATCTCCAAAAGAAATGAATTGCCTAGATCATCTGCACAACAAAATAATTAATATAGACAATTTAAAGTACGGGTTGTCTTCGAATATCTGCTTTACGTTGCTTACAGACTTGATATCAACAAATGGCAAGTGCGTGGAGAAACAGATAAAGATTTATTGGCAGCAAGATAGTGCAAGATTCAAAAGGATTTTAGAGAAAAGATCGGATTATTTGTGGATGTTCGGATGTTCAAAAACCCGGAGGAAGCAGTACCACCAATGATGCGAATATTGCTCGTTGCTTTTTTAAAAACGCAGAAGTCTCCTTTCAAATTAAGGGCGTTGCTAAAAGTATTATCGAAAGGTCCCATGTAATTTTGCAGCAATTTCCTGCGGATACGAATTAAATCCCGAAAAATTTGATATTTGTGCCAAAGAGACAGCAAAAATATTGATAAGTACCCTTCCTTCAAGTGAGTAATTAACTACTGGCAATTGATTTTCGCCTCTGGCATGGTTCACATGCTGAATTATCGTGATCAGCTGCTTCCCGCTCGGTTAGTTGAGCTAACTGTGGCTTATCACCTTTCCCCCTCCTGAAGAGGCTCCATATGATCGTGGGCGAAAGGGTCTCATGATATGGTCCGAACCCGGAACACGTTTAGTTTTAAATTAATAGTGCTGCTTAAAGAAAAAAAGCTAACGTGGTCCGTAATAATAAAGCTAATAAATAAATTTAGATCATGATCCGACAAAGATTTACCACCCAAGTCAGATATATCGTTTCTAATTGATGAATTTTCAGTAATATTTGAGGTTATGTTATAACAACAACGAATTTTTTTTCTCATTTCTGCCTATCCCATCATTTCAAAATTAATTATCGTTTTTTCGATCCTACTTCTTTTTCTCGAGATGTAGAAATTTTTATCTACAATAATACTTCGTAAACATTTACCATCGTAGCCTAATCTAGGAGAAATCTGAGAGGCATCCACGATGAAATTGTAAAATTCAATCATTCGACCTTACACAGTAAACAATGTCAGAGTTCACAAACTTCCTTGCGGCAATCATCAGAAAAGTTTGTCTAGAAATGATTAGAACGAGATATTATGCCTCATAACTTAACATAATGCTTGCGAAGTACTAACTGAAATTAATATATTTCGAGAGAAAAAAGCCGGATCAAAAAAGAAAAGAAAATTAATTTCGAGGGGGAAGAACAGTATTAAATGATGAACTACAACCTCAAATATCACGCATATATCACGGAAAATCGTCTTTTTGGCACTTTGAAGTAAGGATATTTGAAAATCCTAACGTGCTAGAGGAATTCCGCGACCAGATTTGGAATCAGCGTAAAAATTTAGAAGAAATGGTATGTTTCATGTGTTATAGTAAATGTTGATAGCGATCTCCTTCGGTTTCAATGCAAATCCTCATTCGTCGTTTCATGCTGTTAAATGCATTGACGAGGTATTATCCTATCTCAAACATTTTGAATTGCTTCGGAAAGTTTCTTGTATTGCATATGGTGTATTTTTAAAAATCAAAAAAATTAAGTTGTAGTGTTTTATGAGCTGTGGCGTTGGAAGTGCCAATCATTTATTTCGTCCATCATGCAACTGGTTTATAGGAGGTTGCAATAAGTTATTGCAATGTTTTTCCAAACACCAACATTTCCAGAACGCAATGATAACAAAAGGGCTTCAACTAGGACATGGTTGTTAATAAAACCATTAAGATGGAACCAAGGTTTTCGTCTGAGCGACTTACTACGAAATTTAGCAACGCAGCAAATAATCTGTTGATATAAATCAAAATATAAAAAATGTGGAAACTCAATGCGAAATTCATCTGTATAGTTGTATAGAATAACACCGTTCGCCACTCTTGGAGTTAATCGTCAGATGTAGTTGTTGTAATTAATTAATTAATTAAAAATAATTTAAAAAAGCCCTCCCGATTACGTTTTTTAATGATTATATTGTACTAAAAAGCTTAAAAAAATATAAATAAGTAACGAACCCAACTTCCAAATCTCAAACATAACTTCTACTTATGTGAGACAAATGGAGCTTGATAAGTAAGCCCGCAGAAACGAGTACGCTTCGCGAAATTAGCAGAGACTAGACAGACTCGTGTTTTGTCGACTCTCTAGGAAAACAGTAGGCAACACGAACCCTCTCTCATGAGACGAATAAACACGAGTCTGTCTAGTCTCTGCAAATTTCGTGAAACACAACTCGTTTCTCCCAGCTTATTGATAAGTAGTAAGCTTAGTCTACAGTAAGACAGATAAATATCGTCTTGATTACAGCTCAAATTGGTAAAAAGAATACAGCCACAAAATTTTCTGGATAAATCATCGCTTCACTGTTTCAATTTCTTCGACACTAAGTTATCATTTCAATTGTTTTTTCACACTAAGAAATTACCCAAATTCTAAGAAAATTATTTTTTTTTAATTTCCACCGATCTTCTGATATTAGTTCAAACATCGAGTAACACTTAGCTAAATGAAAGAAAAATCTACAACAACATATATCCATGCGACGTAATGTAACAAGTATTACGTATAGGTGTTTCTGTTTTTTAAAGTTTGTAAGAAGAGAGGAAAATAAATTTACATCTTCCAGAGTAAATTACGACGTTCAGTAAGGAGGAGTTCACTTATTCGCTTAAAATTTGTTCAATACCCATACAGGACGAAATGTCCCACTTTTATTGCGTAATATCAGACTACTACGAGAAGCAAACTAGAAGCTAAATTCTAACAAACACTTTGTTAAATCTAGCAATTGCATGAGTTTTGTAATGGCACTCTTCTTATTTAATTTGCTAATTAGTAAATACTGAACCAAATATCAACGAAAAATGAGCCGCCGGGTACCTGTTTTTGTCCTAAGAATATCGTAGTTAAATATTGTACAATAAAAGTGGGTCAGCCAGTATAAAAACAAAAAAAAAAGAAACACCTTAAAAATATTATAAATAACACATCAAAGGCATTGGGGAGAGCATAATTCTACTTACAGTTTGACGAATCCTCTGATGTGAGGCTAAATTCTCTTTAAGAAGCTTATATAAAAGATCCTTTCCAACAACTAAGACGATTTGAGGAACACACGAATACAAATATTGATCATTTACTACCCCCAAAATAAAAAATCCAACAAAAAAAAAATATGGAAAAATAAGCAGATTAACTCACGCTACTATTGGTATCTTCATCAACCTCTTCGTCCTCTTTCCCCGGACTCTTATTCTCGAATTTGTGAATCTGTTTCATGATATCGACCGCTTTCAATTGGCTCAATTCGCTTTCCTCAATCGACGTTGTTTTCACAACTTCCACAGTTGCTGTGGTCGTCAAAAACTTTGATTTGAGAGCGTCGACCATCTTGGAAGGATTGTCTATGGATTTGTCTTCGATTTCCGAGTCTGTGACGTTAATTTCTTCGAGATCAATGCTACTATGCTTATTCTGGCGCACGGTTTGGGATTCGAGGGGTTCTGCAAGCTCTGGGGATTTGCTGGACGGGGATGTGTGGTCGATTTCGGTGTACAAATGTTGGTGTTCTTGGATGATTTCTGGAGTGGTGTGTTCTTGGGGTGTACTGCTTTGGAATTCTTTGATTTCTTCGTTTTCGATTTCAATCGGGGATTTTACTTGGTCGACGATTTCAAATTCTGACTGTTGACTCGATTGTTGATGGTTCAATTTCTCATTTGCTTCTAGGCACACGTCGGGTATGCTTTTCTCTGGTGCATCATCATGTTGGATCTCTTCGATGCTTTCAGCATTGCTCAATTCGATATCTTCTTCTTCCGTGTCTTCGATATTTTCGTAAATGTTGTCTCCGCCTCTTATTTTATCTTCTTCCATAATTTCCCTTTCCAAAAATTCTCTGGTCGATCTCTGCTTATCGGTTAGATATTCTATACTTTGTTTCCTTAAGATTTCCATGTTTTCGTATATTTCTTCCTGTTTTTCATCCACGTCATCCTCGATGACCTCATAGATATTCTCACCTTGCATTTTATCATCGACCTCTTCATCTATTTGAATTTGAGGATTCTCTACGCTAATCGGAACCAAGTATTCAACTTCGGAGACATCGTTATCCGTGTTGGCTTGTTGTACATTCTCGTATTCCACATCGAGTTTATCTGAGATGTTGCTAGATTCTGTGGCGTCTTCCACTTGTTCTATATCATCGATTTTCGAGGACTGAACGTTTTCCGAATTGGTATTCTCCGATGTTGAGGTGGTGTTTTGGCTTGATTGCCTCTGGAATCCTTTGAGGAAGTCTATATTCTCCTCCGAAGGTGTTAGCATTGGAGATGTGACTGTTTGAGTGAATAAGAGGCAGGATGTGTCATCAGTGGATAGCAACATTCTATCTTTGACTGACGATTTATTCATTTCCTGACTATCCTGTTCTGTTGAATCTGACATGTCTGTCAGGCAAGTGGTCGGTAGTTGCAGGACAGGTCTGACGTTCTTGACTTCGTCGTAGATTACCTCGACCTTCTGTATGGTTTTGGCGGGCGTTTCTTCTTCCAGATCCCTCAAAGCTTCTTCCTGTTCCCTGATCTTATCGTGCACCTCTTGACTCAGTCCATTCTTTAGGGGTAAGCCGTTGGATTCTGAGTAAACGCACCGTTCCTCGTACAGGAACCTTTCGTTCGAATTTATCGGGTTTACTTCATCGTATATGCTGTCGTCTTGATTCCCGTTCGTGGTAACGCTGTTGAATTCGACTTTTATCATTTCTTTGACGTGTTCTTTGTCTTCCTCGTCGTCCGATGGTTCTTGCGTCTGTTCCTGAGGGTTAGTTAGTTTAAGCAACACTCACAGCACACAGTAAAATGTTTTTTTTTTCTTTGATAATCTAACCGTTTTTCGTCTGTTAGCAGATAAAACAAAGTAAATAGAGCAGTTTTTCGCTAAGAACGGTAAATGCAAAAAGAGGTATTATAATGTATTATGTATCATATATAGTTTTTTGTTATCGAATAAGGAAGGTGCGGTTTTCAGAATAACACAAAAAGTAGACTGGTGGAAAGATAAGAGCATTTTTCCTCCAATTGGTTAAATTATCTCATTGTCTCTGTATATTAAGTGTAGAGTCGATTTATTTAACTTCCAGTGAAATAAATTACTCGATTACTTGCCATTATATTTTAAGAATTCGATGTAACCGAATTAAAAATAGCGAGTTTAGACATAGGTTTCTATAAATAGAAACTTCAGGTAGAGTTGGCATGTTTAAAATAAAGAGTTTGAATGAGGTGTTTAAAACAAATTGTAAAACAAAAAGTGTTTTGTTGATCTACGATTATTTTTCCAACATGCTCTTATTTATACAACAGAATGTTTTCTTTTTTGCAATAGTAACAAATAAATAGTTTTATTCTAAAAAAAGTTCTGCATGTAATAAATAATAGTAGTAAATAATGCAGTTATCTTTGATCACATCTACCGATTTAATAATTCTGATGCTTTCTCTGTCCCTAAGCGAATACGTGCGTACCATTCTAAACGTGGAGAAATGCGAGTTACTTTATGATGTCTGGCAGGGCTTCCAGATAATATGTGCTTGCATACTCCATAGCAGTATCCCTTTCAGTTTGGCTTAACCTCTTCCCTTCGCAATAAGGAGGTTCATTAATCACCATGTTGTATTTTTTTCGACAACATTTCAGGTCTTTTTAGGAGCCAAAGATGTATTCTGCTGCACGGAAAAACAAAGGCAAAATATCACCGATTTTGTAAAAAAGACGTATTTTTCTTCTTTTGGTCTTGGGTACCCCATAAAGTGTGTAAAACATGTGTGGAATTTTAACGGCAATGGACAGTAAGAAAGAGAAAAGGCTTAAACATTGGTGTTTCTATGGTGTGGATAGAATCAAAAAACCGTAATAACGATCGTTATTTTTTAGTTGTGAGTGTGAAAGCCTTTAATCGCTACAAGAAACATAAATGGGAATATCCCGATTTACAGTCAGCAAGGCGACCATTACCACATGATGAAAATATACCTATACCAGTTTATACATCGCAGCTCCTGCTTTCGTTGTCAGATGTGGAAATGCTGCTGGACTCACAGCCCACTACAACTACTACAGAATCTACCAGTGAAAGTGAATCTGAGGACAGTTTACCAACCCCACAACAGTTTATTCAGGAGGAGCTAAATGATTTGATTGATGAAGTTTTAGCATAAAAATAGGAAGAAAAGAACTTACTCGAGCCCGCAGTTACAATAACAGCTTGCACAACAAGAGAGTTGGCAATTTTACCATTCTTCAAAAATGAAAATGAAGAACTTGTTTATTGCTGTGACAGTCCAGGACTTCTTTTAAAAATGGATTTGCTTAAATAATAATCAAAAGATTGGCGACTTTTTATTGATAGTTCTACAAGAAGTTTGAAAGGTGTTCTATTGGATAATGGAAATCGCTCTGCATCGATTCCAGTTGCCCACTCAACGAAGCTCAAAGAAGAATACGAAAATATAAAGTTGGTTTGCAGAAAATTCAGTATCAAGAGCATCAATGGACTGCTTGCGTTGATTTAAAGATGGTGAATTTTTTGCTGGGGCAGCAAAGTGGATATACCGCATACCCCTGTTTTATCTGAGTGTGGGATAGCAAGAGAGGGAGCAAAACAAGATTACTGGACGAAAAAGAAATGGCCACTCAAAGAAGAATTAACTGTAGGTAAAGCGAACATCAGAAACGATTCTTTGCTTGACGAGAGATAAAATCAATTTGTCTCCACTTCACCTAAAGCTGTGGCTCACAAAACAATTTGTTAAAGCCTTACATACAGAAGGGGATACTTTAAATATATTTGTAGATCATTCCCCGAAGTAAGTTTAGAAAAATGAAGGCTGGAATTTCTATGGTCCCTAAATTCGCAAGCTCATTAATGAATTGAATTTGCCAAACGCCGTGATCGGTGTTGAAGCTTCTGCTTGGTGCTCTTTTGTTACTGTGCTCAAGAACTTCTTGGGTAACAATAAGGCGGAACATTATGAAGAACTCGTACGAAATTTGCTGGTTAATTTTAACAGAATGGGTGCTAACATGGGCGTTGAATTATACTTTCTGCATAATCATTTGTACAGATTTCCGGAAAACCTTGGTGGGCGATTTCATCACAGCAAAAAACTTTTGTCTGAAAACTTTTGACCATTATATGCTTAGGAAGAATGGAAAATGTTCAAATTTTAAAATTTTTTGTTTCCAAAGCTTCATAATTTTTTGAATTTTGGGCATCATACGACCGTCACTTGTAATTATAGTTCTAGACAATCCGCTAATGTGTTACGTCTTACATTTTGAGGTTGTTTATATTCTGGAATAATAAAATGCGTGCGCCAGTAAGTTTAAAACATGCGCAGAGCACCCACATCTTCTATGCCAACTGTTTTTTAAACCAATCCTAACTTCAAGCATCTCAAAATTTAAACGAAGGTGATACACGTCGTCAGTCCATGATGTGCTGCATTAACAAATTTGCCTTTAAAAGGACTATCCGAGAAATCCAAAATATACAGAGTGTTACATTTTAAATAAGAAAATGCATATCTATTCCATTTCAGATAATAATAATAAAAAAAAAGCTATGAAATTTTAAAACTCCATTTTTATTAAGATAATTTTGTCAAATCTTTCCACCATTTCGAAGTATGACATTTGTTTGATTATCACCACAGTTTATACAGAGAGTAATTAAATCTTAAAATCCAAAATTATTTTGGAAGGATCTAATAACAAGATGCCTATTCTTTAAACTTCAAAATATTGTGAAGATCTCCCGATTGTCATTTATCTAATTGTAAGGATCAAAACGACTAATAACTAAATTGGCCACACCTTCGCATAAATCGTATCGACGAAAAACGGTCTAGATTTCTATCTGTTAATAGCTAAAATATTTACGACACTGAAAAATAATAATTGAAAAAGGTAAAATAAAAAAAAGAACAAATACACACTTGGCTCATGCAATGCTTTAGTCGAATATTGAACTCTTGCATTAAGCTTTCCTCGAGGTCATCGTCACTTACTATTCTAGATTTCTTCACTGTTTCGGCCATCTGGAACAAAAAGAAACGCAATTGTTAGAAATTATAAAATACTCAAAGAAAAATAAGAAACATTTTTACCGTTTTTAACTTTCATTAATACAGTACATAATAATATTCGACGTAACGACATTTGAGGTTCCAAAATCTTTTAAAATTAACACAAAAAAGAGGTTGAATGACAAGCGCTGTCTTCATTTTTGCCAAAATTTCCAGCTGAATCCAGCAATTTATTTCCTTCAGTTTAAGAACTACCGCATTCAAAGTTCTCCCTTTTGGGACTTATGGGCGTAACAACTATGACATGTTCTGGTGCCTAAACGGTAGGTTATATTTCAGTTGGAAAATTTGAAAGTTTTATAATTTTAAATCTTTTATTATTATTTAATAGATGTTTAAAAATATTCGTCCGTTAAAAATATGTAGAAAAGGAAACAAACAGAACAAGGCGTGACAGAATTAAAAAATGCTTCTCACATTGTTCGGTCGTACGGCTGACAATGGGAATTCATGAATTTACGATTATTCCGAATTAATCAAATAATTTGGGCGGTGGAGCGTGTGTCCATGCTTTAGTGTTTGAAAAAACATATTATTCCCAACAAAAAAAGGAGATTACAATGTTTTAATATTACAAAAATATAAAAAAAAGCAGCTTTCTTTCTTAATAGAAACAACATTTTGTATAAAAGTACTTCCACATTTTCAATTAGATTCTCTCGTTTTGTTTAAGCTTTTTTGGTTTTTCATCCCCTTCCTCAAATTCTTTCTCTGGCGTCTGTTCCATCCTTTCCTACTGTTAGTGTTTTTATACTTTTTTCTCCCTTGTCTAATATTAATAATCTATTTGATTTTCCAGTACTTCTATTGTTTCCTTTCCTTCCTTTCCCTTGCTTCTACACAAGTCTTTGAATAGTGTTTTTTTTATGAGGCGAATTTGTTAAATTTAGGTGCGTAAAACTTCTAAACAAAAAAATATCTCAAAAGAATTGGTGAAACTACAAAAAAATATGTACCAGGTCTAGCCAAAATGTTGTTTATTATGGAACTACAATACAAAAATTATTCGTTATAAAAACTTTTGCTTGCTCTAAAATGTGCAAATTTCACAAAACTTTTGAAATAAATTCCTCATCAGTGAGTAAAATTGCTGTTTTCGTAACTTTTGAAGCAGAATTGAGCCCTTATTAACATTTTCCTAGATTAGATTACTTCGTGAGTAGTTCTTGATTTGCCCCACTGTGACCTTATCACCCCTATTGTGGTTCCTATCTGATTAGATCAATAACATTTGCTTTTTTTTTGCTAGATTTAACAATTTTGTGAGCGATTCCTCCTACATAGATTTCGGCTTTTGGATATTCCGAGCCAATTTCTGAGAGCCGTAGTCCTGCCAGTGCTATTCATTCGCATAACACACGGACGGCAGTATCTTCTTCCACCTGGCAGAATCTGCATGCTGTTTCCTCTGTAAGGCCCAAATTACTCATATGCTTCTTGAGTATACAGTTCCATGTTAGCAGGCTCATTATTGTTCTAACAGACTTCCTGTCTCTGCTTAGTAGGTCCGCTGTGAATGTAGGCCTGTGTCCAATCATAAATTGCTTGGCCTGTCTCTAACCTAGAATAACCTTTCACTAGTCTTGAAATTTCCTATCTTTCCATTGTTTAGTGGTTGCTTTTACTATCGTACATGCCATTCCTACCGTGTGCCTTGGGCGATTTTCAAAGGTATTTCGCTTCTTTGGCAAATTGAATTTCCATTCCTTCCAGTACGATTGGCTTTAGGCCTCGAATTATACACTTCTTTCTAAATACTATAATTTGTATTTTTTGGCCATTGACTGTAAGTGCGTTCTGTTTACACCAGTTATCTACTATATTTAAGGCATTTCGCATTCGTTCTGATTCTATCCCAGCAAATTTGCCTCGTACTACTACAGCTAGATCGTCAGCATATTCTAGGGAATGCAAGCCTTTCCTGGATAACTTTGTTATTAGTTCGTCTACAAGATATGCCCACAGAAGGGGTGATAACACACCTTCCTGTAGGCATCCACCTCCTGCCTTCACCTCAAAGTAGCTAGTATCAATACCTCCCACAGAGACGCCACTATTACGCGTTCCTCCAAAGCCGCCTTTATCCAACAGCATAGCCGCGAAGGGACCCCCTTTTTCCTGACCGCCTCTACAAGAGAGCTTGTAGTGGCATTATTAAATGCCCCCTCAATGACTAGAAAGGCCGTCATTGCCATCTCTTTAGCTTCTATTGATTTAAGGAATAGTCGTTTTCCTAATTTCTTAACAATTAGTTTCATTTGATCCTAACGTTTTTCATACCCAATTTACCATTAAAAAACTTAACAAATTATTCCATAATTTCACAATTTTTCACAACACACAGAGTTTCTCTTCTTCGGAATACTTTGATAGCTGTGTAATGTTATCTAGGCAAATACTACGTGATGGTAATTCATATAAAGTAATGAGCACACTCCGCACCATACAAGTTTAATTAATTAATCCTGAACAGCTGTTTCGAGGATGCGTGGATCCCCATCATCAATCGTATGACCGAATAATGTCTAACTCTCTAACATGGCTGTTCTATCGCTATTCTCGAGAAAAAATATTTATTTACAAGTAGCTATTTTTGGCGCCAATACATAGTAAATGTAAGGCATGCGAAAAATATGGAAATGGTCTCTTGTCACTGTAGTAGGGCAAATCCAATTATCCATTTATTTTCCCATAAAAACAGATTTGGAAGCTAAATAAGAAATTTTAATTTTTTAAAAAGAAAAATTACAGAATTATCCAAAAATATGTAAATTGTAAAAATAACAAACGGATAAATAATGTAGTAAATTATATAAATCAATAAACTGAAATTTCACTCAACGCGTTTTCCTCGCCATTGCTCAAAAATACATGCATCTTCCTCTTCTGATATCACGCTCTGTGACTACTTGACAACTTGAGCAAATATCTTCTCTTCCTCAGAAACTTCACCATAAAATCTTGATCAGTCACACTCTGCAATACTCTTCCCCCTTTCTTTGCTTTAAACGCAACGACAATAAAGTTGTTGCATTTAATGTTAATAATGTTGCCATTATTTTCTTCTGAAAAGTGGTTATCATCAATTCCTTCAATTACAAATTCTTCATCAGATCCTCTGCCTGGATCATGGCGAAAGACATCCTAGAAGAAGAACTAGAATGTCTTTCATAACGAGTTCCACATCAGGTGAAACGTCTCATAACTATTCTTTTTCCAGGTTTTAGTACAATTCGCGTTCGATTGTTTTTCGGGTGCCATTAACGCCCGCTGTACTTGTCGAAGCTTCATTATAGCGTGTTCGTTGCAGATGATCGACAAAAGCATCTGTCCAATATCTATTAAATTCATCTGCATTGTTCCCGTCGGCTGTGGAATTCTGTGAGAGCTTTATTTGGATTCAAAGGCATGATACCCCAGTTTTTCTAAAGCCGTATAAGATGTTAGACTTTATTTTGCAGTCATTTTCTTTTTTTTTTTTTACTTTCAAATTGATTGGTGTTGCCCCATAAGGTGTTAATTTTTCAGTTACTTTCTTCTTTTTCACACGTACTTGCATAAATTGAAAAGAAGAAAAGTTGCTGAGGAATCAGAACTGATTCCTTTCACGGTTTCCTTGTCGGAAATTCACTTAGAATTCCCAGCTTTATGGAAGTAGCAGTTACTTTTGCTTCAATAAACAAAGTTTCTTGAAAAATTGTGTCATAAAACCTTCCATTACTTTCTTTAGATAGCAGCTTAAATAATCGCTATTAAATTATGGGGTAGGTATCTGATCAATTTGTAATAAAATGCAGTGCAAAAGTGTTGCTGCCTGTATAGACACGAATTACAAAGTCGCAGCAATACATTTTGCGGAAATCGTAAATCAAAAGAGAGCGTCGGATGCACGGCATAAAGTATAAAACAAGTTTTACCGCCCGTCCTTTTTTCGCAAGCAAAAAGGAAACTATTAAACCCGGCATCGCACGTTAACTTCCTTACATGTGTAGTTGAACATAACGTAAGTACGCGCGCACATACAACATACCTATGTACGTACACATACGTTACTGAGAAGGAGCCTTGATTTAGAGTATAGCTCTTTGAAGCGGTGAAATATTTCCATTCTATTGCGAACAATTAACTAACGCTAATAGCGGTACTACACGGTAAAAGGGGAAGCTAATTTGGGACGTCCATTTCGTTCTCAAAAACGCCGGGCGCGGTACGCATAAATCGATTACGGGAAAAGTCCCTCGGGAGAAGATTGCGGCTTTAATCGCCTTTTTATCGTGTCTCCTGTTATTAAAAATTCAAAAGAAAACCGGAGGAGAAAGATTTTGAATTTAAATTCGGTTAGTTGGCGAAAGTTGGGTATTGTAAAGGGAGAATATATCGGGTGGAAATGGACTGTCCAAATGAACGCTTAAGATGAAAGAAGAAAACAAGTATAAAGTTAATATAATAGATTCAAGGGCTATTTCACGAAACTCGTTAGAAAGTTTAATGATGTTATTGCGGATGGAACTCTGATATTTTGGAATAGGTAGTTACAGCGTAGGACCTATTCATTTAAAATATTTTAGCCTGCGTTAGTTGTTCATAAAGTTCTGCCTTATTGTTACCCAAGAAGTTCTTAAGCGCAGTAACAAAAGAGCACCAAGCGGAAGCTTCAATTTCAGTCATGGCTTTGGGAAATACAAGTCGCTAATGAATAATAAATAAATAAATAAATTAATTATTTTATGAGCCCCAGCTCTATGTGAAGTGGCGGCAAAAGTGGCCATTTCTTTTTTGTCCAGTGATCTTGCTTTGCTCTGCTATCTCGCATACGGATAAACAAGGATGTATCCGCCTTGTTGCCCAAGAAAAAATTAACAATCTTTAAACCAACGCAAACAGGCCATTAATGCTCTTGATACTGGATTTTCTGCAAAACCAACTTTATATTTTCGGATTCTTCTTTGAGATTCATTGATTGGGCAACTTGGATAGAAGCATAGCGATTTCCATTATGCAATAGAACACCTTTCAAACTTCTTCTAGAACCGACAATAAAAAATCGCCAATCTTTAGATCCATATTTAAGTAAATCAATTTATAAAAGAAGCCCTGAAATGTCACAGCGATAAACAAGTTCTTCATTTTCATTTTAGAAGTATGGAAGAATAGTCAGCTCTCTTATTTTATAACCTGTTACTGTTACTCCGGGCTGAAGCAAGTTCTTTTCTCTCAATTTGGATGCTAAAAGTTCAGATGATTGTTTTGACAGATGAAGATCACGAACCAATTCATTTAGCTCCTCTTGAGTAAACTGTTGTGGGGTTGGAAAACTGTCCTCAGATTCACTTTCACTGGTAGATTCTGTAGTAGTTGTAGTAGGCTGTGAATCCGGCAGCATTCCCATGTCTGACAACGAAAGCAGGGGCTGTGATGTGAGGTTGTCTTGCTGACTGTAAATCAGGATATTCCCATTTATGGTTCTTATAGCGATTAAGGCCTTTCACACACAACACAAAAATAACAATCGTCATTATGGTTCCTTGGTTCTATTCACACCATAGGAACACCAAAGTTTAAGCTTCTTCTCTTTCCTATTATCCATTGCCATAGAAATTCCATACATGTTTTGCTCACTTTATGGATATCCCAAACTTATCCTGTTTTCCATTTGCAAAACCAAAATAAGAAAAATACGCCTTCTTTACAAAATTGGTGATATTTTGCCTTTGTTTTTCCGTGGTATATTCACCACAAATGTAGCGGAATGCATCTGGATGGTTAAGATAATCTCCTCTAGACAACCTCATATTTATGCGAACTTCATGGCCGCGACAACTCACCTCTCACCTCTCAGCCAACGAGCAATATATGACGATAAACTCTTGTAGCGCAATTATAGCATCAGAAGGATATTGGATGAAATATTAAATTTTAGAAATAATTTGTACAAAAATTGGTGAATTTCTTGTAGTCGCTGTTTCTATGTCCCGGTAATTTTTTTAAATTGTTAACATTCCTTTTATTACCTCGTTTATTAAAGAGTTTGTAAAAATAATCGGGTGATTTAAACGTTACTACAATTTAGTCCTCCATTAACTATTTTGATTGCTATTTTTAGGACAAATCCTCAAAAATCACTATTGCCGAAATAAGTATTCTTCTCGTTTTTTTCCTATTTCAAATATACAACGCACCATCCTAAATTTGTATTCACTTGAGTTGTAATTACTTTCTTCTTGTATTCCACTTCCTCGCTTTGTGCTAATCTTACTCAACTTGAATTTTTCAATCCATATTCCTTCTGAAGCGCAATAAGTTCCTTACGCCATATTTCATTACTTACAAACTCAGTCTGAGCGATCTCGCGAGTCGTTTTCAACTAAAAGCATCGCCGTAAAAGAAGGAGTTACAGCATTTGCTTCGTAAGGGCGCAGAACGCTCTATAAACTCAATTATTGTTCGATTTCTGGATCCGCCTCGCCCAGGAACTGTATCGGTACCGACCTACGGTTTTGCCCTAAAGCGCCGTCGAGTAAATTGAAGAAGGCAGGCAGGCAAAAGGAAGGAGTACCGATGATGTATCTCGCGAAATATACCGAGGAAAATCAATATACATTTCGCAGTTTATGAGGAAGCGTCTTATAATCTACCTCTATGTATTTCTCGGGGGCAATAAGTACCGGCTGAAAAAGTCTCTGGATGACGCGAATCGATTGGCGACTTGAAGTCGATGAAAGTAAAAAATATACGATTAAAGAAGGGAGATTTCGAAGTTGGTGGAGAAAATGATAGTTTTGGAATCATCCGTTTGATTTGTTTTCTTTTGTTTTTTTTTGTCCCATCGGGCTTGGTAGGTTTTTCAAAAGTATAAATTTCGAGAACAAAATAGAAGAAGGAGGGTGGTATTGATAACATTGAGATTTTCGAGTATTTTCCAGTATTTCCAAAAAAATCGATTTCTAAATCAAAAAAAGCAAAATATAACTAAATATTCCATACAATGTAAAATAAGGAGAGTTTGGCGCAATAGGAGAGATGGTGTAAGTTTTAGCAATCAATGACGAGCCAAAATTGTTAATTCACGAATGAATTAATTCCACAAGACAATAATGCCGACCAATAGGGCCATTGCATTACCACAGCGATTTTCGGAAGTAACAAAAACTTTATTTTATTGTAAAAATCATGCATTTTACCTGTTGCAAATGTTTATTAACGTAGCCATGACTGTAGGACTTTCAACAGAAATCGCTTGTCGCTGTCACGGTAAATTATTTGCAGAAAATAATAGAAGAAGACGTTCAGTGCACGCCGCCTGAATTTCAAAAGAAGTCGTTAGAGACGTCTTTCGAAATTCTACGTCGAAAAATACAATGGCCAGTAACATTCATGGAATGGTGCAAGAAACACGGAATTGAAAAACGCTCTTCAAAACAAAAAGGAAGAAATCACATTCCAAAAAAGTCAAAAATTCTTGCACAAGACGAGATACTTAAATTTTACTAAATGCACCGGATGAAATCTACTTGATGGTGAAGGTACTTAATGCAAACTTTCAAAACCAATTTGATACGAATGTAATAATTATTTTAGACTTGGGTTTGGTGTTGCTGGGGCTTTACTTAATTAAGAACTTTTGAATTTGGCAGTAAGTGGAATAGAGCACAAAGAATCAATTCAGGTTACTCATAGATCAACGGGCCTCGATCATTTGTGATCACTTCAGAGAAGGAAAAGTAACATCCATTTAACAAATATTCAACTCTGCGTCCTAAACACGTCCACGACCAATTTATAGAAATGGCAAATGCACAGTCCATTCCCAGTTGGAATCTGCACTTTTTTATCATCACTCTATACGGGACATTGTTTTCGTTTCATTGTTTCGGGCCACATTCTTTGCAGGCGCATGCGGCATTGAGGAAAATTTAAAACGTCACGGAGGGTGGAAAAGCGACACGCTTGTAGAGTCGTACGTTGAGGAATCTGTGCTCAATACAACGAAGATTGCAAAGACGATTTTAGGTACAGGTAATGAAAAATTCCATTAAAGATAAGAAATTGTTCACAGATAATAATCTTGAAGTATTTTCAATTCAAATTCCTTCCACTTCAAGAATTAATTTGTAGAATGCGTCAGGGTACGTTCACATTTAATATAACAAGAAATAAGTAGATTTATTTGCATTGACACGATAGAACGTGATAAGCTATATCTCTATTCTTTTTAATTATAAACTTTTACGGTTGGCGATAAAAGTACTTTATCTGCTACTGCTATTAACTTCTTTCGGGTTTCGCGGTGTGTCAAAATTTTCGCTCGACGTTTCGTCGTTCATGCCGACAGCCTCTTCAGGATAACTGAGGTAATTCTCCGTTGTCCGTTGATGCATGCAACCGTGAAGTTTGCGCTCCATTGCGCGTGACGATCCTGGGTAGTAGACGCTTCCACGTGTGGCTAAGGTGGTACCTTTCTTCTCTGTTGACGGTCTTGTTCATTTTTATTTCTATTACTTACCTGATGAATTTTTTTTCCGTAATTCTTGGTGGTGGCTATCACTTTTACGTTGTTGAAGTCCTTTTTAAGTCCAGTCTCGTGTATATGTTCTGCCACTGCTGATTCTTTTGAATCTTGCGTCCTTTTCGTGTTCTTTTAGTCTTACCGCGATAGCTCTTCCTGTTTATCCGACGTAGCATTGCCTGCATCCTGTGTGCGATTTTTGTCTGTCCAGTCCTTGGCGGTCGGTAGACGCTGCCGGATTGACTTTGCAGATCCGAAACGTATGTCGTCCTACCTTTTGGGTGACTCCCGCTACGAATAGTAAACACGCCATTCCTCTCTGTCATCTTTACAGACACCTTCTTCCTAGTGCCTCTTCTTATGTCAATGTCAGTGTAACCATTCTTCCTCGGTGCTTTCTCCAGATCTATCTTCTTACTGGCTAGATGTAGCTCATCACTGATGGTTTCAGCTCTAGATAGTAAGCCTTCTGCATGCGTGCGTCTTCTTTCTAAATACTGCGTGTTGCAATATTCCCTCTTTCGTTCTCTTCACCGTTACATCTAGGAAGGGTAGATTTCCATTTTTTTCTTTCTCTATGATGAATTTAATGGCTGGGTGCTGCGAGTTGAGATGTTCCAAGAAATAATTTAATTTAATTTATCTTCTCCGTGTTGCCATATTGTAAAAGTCCCAGCACTTCGGTTCCGTTTTACTCGAGGTTATGGCTTCTTCTTCAAATGCTTCCATAAACAAATTAGCAGGAGAGAGAGGGTTTCAAATTGATGTCCCAGTTATCCCGGCCGCGAAATCCTACGCAATGTTATTTTATCTATCCTTGTTGTTAAGGTATTACTGCATGTACCCTTGCGGATAAAATAATATTTGATCTATTATTTTGAGTAGAACTCATTAACGTCTGCTATAGGAAAAAAAAAATGTTTGATTTCAAAATAAACCTAAGTTCTTTGTTAAGAAGATTGTTTTTGTGAAGGTTGGGGTTATATGTATTTACATTAAGTACCCAGCTTTATTAATATCATTTTCTATGAAATAAAATTATTTAAACTTATTGTTAGTACCAGTTTTACAACGTCTTACGAAATGTAATTACCTTAAATGTCAGTCTCTCGATCTCGATGATTCGCGAAGAAACGAACACTTTCCAATAATAACAAAAATTAACCGGAAACAAATAGTTTTCCAACACCTTAAAATCAACGATCTCTAATCCATACTACACTCACAAAACTAAAGCAATAAATACTAATTTTTCAAAGAGAAATGCCACTAACAATCGACAAAATAGACGTGTCAGAAACGAAGCGTTCACAGTAACGAAACATGGGTGTAATGGTTACTAATTCCCCGTGTACTCATTTCTGTGTACTTTGATAACGAAAGGCTTTATTTTGCGTATAAATTTTGCGTTTCTCCCTTTCCATTACCTGATAAGATTCGATAAACAATTCCAGCAACCTACCGGAAATCTTAAATAAACAAATTAGGTCAGAATTTATTACGGAGAGATCGGTTATCTTAAAAGTATATTTCAGATATTTGACAAACGAGAAAACCTCATTAATTTGATGTGTGCGACTAAATATTTACATAATCCAAACGGTCCCTTCTAGGAACAACAACACGGACAACATTTTAGGAAATGTACTATACAGAGTGTGTCGTTTCTGTTTGGCTCGGAAAAGTAGCTTGTCTTATTTTTGAAAACCTTAAATATCGGTGTAGCTTGACACAAAAACCAAACTTTGTGCCACTGAGTAGTACCTAGGCCTTATTATAAATGATTCTTGTTGTTTCAAAATTTAAATTGGAAGGATATTTATTTATTCATTTTTTTTTATTGTTGTAGTAGGCATTAGCATAAAGGCCTGCTTTAATAGCAAGCGTAAAAAAAATAAAAAAACAAAACAAATATACCATAGTGCTCATGTCTCTACGTAAATATTGAAAATAAAGAATATAAACGAGGTGTACGTCAGTCAGAGGTAGGCAAATATTCATCGCCATGCCTAATGATTAAAAATTTAATCGTAATCATCAAGACAACTATGTGACTACTAACTAAATTCAGTAATCACAAACTTATGAGTAACGGTTATTTATCCATCTTTAATCATGATTAATGAATAACAATTGTTCATGAATAACAGTTAGTAAATACCTGATGGCTTTATTGAAATGGCGATCGCAAATAGGCATCATAATATATTATCTAAAGCAACCTGGTGTGAAAGACATGTAGCGATTATTTGTAACGGTCCATGAATAACGACTAGTCATGACTAAGCCTTCAGAAATGAGTACACTTTCCGTACGCTTCACAAAATTAGCAGAGACTAGGCAGTCGTGTTTTGTCGACTCCCGGAGAAATCAGTAGGCAAGACGAACCCATTCTCAAGCCGAGTAAACACGAGTCTGTCTCGTCTCTGCAAATTTCGTGAAGCGCAACCGTTTCTGCAGACTTAGTCATAACTATTGAATAACGAATAACCTTAATCAAGACTGATGAGTAACAATTCTTGTGACTAACGATTATTCATGGATTGGTGAATAACGTTTAGTCACGACTAAATGCAGTATGATTGACGGGCATGATTAGGATTGAATTATTCATTATTATTTATTTAATATAATTTAATAGGTAGTGATCATAGTTATGATGACTTATTTTCATGAAGTACAAAAAAATATTTCAAAAGTTTTGTTTTTTTTAACGGAACACCTTGTATATTGTTATTATATTTTTGTATAGCAAGTAGTTGACTTCACACTTCGCAAAGCGTGCGTGCCTCGCGAAGAATTCTCCTTGGCCTTTGTCGAATGAATAGCAGGACAAGTCGAGTCAGTTTGCCGTAAAGCTAAGTAAGCTAACCAAAAAAAAAAACTAATGCTAAAATAGCTTCCTCGTGGTATTGATTGAATTATTCACGGCAAATGTAACATAAGGAGAAAAAAATACACTATCCATGGGCATGTTTCTGCCTACCCGGCGTCATTGGCGTGGTTCCGAGAGTATTTTTAACTCTACCTTGTGCTTAATGTGGTTAATGCCACAACATTTAAAAACGACAAACTAGGCATTTATTGGCACCCTCTAGTGTCAAGACACGCATACCTGCCGTTCAGAAAGCAGCGACATAAATCGGGTATTGTTCCCCAAATATCGACAGGCAAATAGCCTGAGGCACTGCTAATGCGAAATCAAAAGTAGATTGGCGTTGGCTCGCCCGAGGCAAGTCCACACTTTTGCACAAAGTCGGAATAAAAGGAGCACCTTAATACGTTGCTTTATTTTGAAGAAAAGAATCAAACACTTGCCAAGACGTCTCATTAAATAACTTATTTTTTCATTTTATCATAGAAGATTCTAAAAATAATTTATTTGCTGCAAGGGAGTTAGATTAAATAAAACCATCTCCGCAATTCATCAAACTTTAAAAAAGTATGACTACAAGAGATGTATAAAATATTACCGAACCGAGAGTTTGCAAAAGTCCAGAAGAGAAAAAGTTACAGTTTTGTCAACAAATAATTACAAGCTTAAATAACAACCCTAATTTCTTTAATTGCATTTTAAGCACAGTTGAATCCACTTTTTCCACTTCCGGCGTTTTTGATAGAAAAAAAATAGGCACTCGTGTAAAAGAAAAAAAAGTAATACAAATAAAGTCTCGAGTGGAATTTTATTAGCATTTGATAATATGCATCGCTGTACTGGTTCCTTTCTTAACAAGCTCTGAATCTAAGTAAAACATTTTGGATGGTTTCCCAAACATCTGCAGCAACACCAAAGCCTCTTTATATTAAATTTGATGGAAGGAAAATTGCTATAACTAATTCAACCAAATTCTTTATATTGACGAATTTGATCCATTCGCAGATTATTAACTTTAAAACCGTATTCACTAAACGAATTTTTGAATACTTAAAATTACTTGGTTTTGTTGATTCTTCTTGTATACTTAGCTTTGTATATTTAGAAATAAATATTATTATTTTAAATTAACAGTGGAAACATTTGGAAATAATTGTTCCGTAAGTAGACAATCTGCTGTGGAGTTTCTAAAGAAATCAATAATAGCACTCATTGAGTTTAAATGTTTGCCAATGTAAACATTTCATTTGCAGAAACGTGACTAGTTGTTATTTTTCGTGTACAAACAGGAAGGAATACTTTACTTGCAATATATAAAGTTACATGACAAAATAAAGGAAATGTAATGTATTAATCCTAGAACCTTACAAAAATTAAATGGATATTTGTCAGACTGCTTATATCTATGCGTATCTAATAAAAACCGGAATGATAAGTAAATTTCCCCTCATATTTCCTAAATAATAAAAAAAAAAAATTGTGTAGTTGTTGTGGAATGTGGAATTTACGTAATTAAAATAAAAAAAAATGCAATTAAAACGGTAAATGTTGCCAATAAAATATTTGCTTTGAAGCTTTTGACATGCTGTACAAATTTGTTACTTATTTTACGTATTTATGTTTGGCAACAAATATTAAGCAATTATAGCCTCTTGTACAAAACAGACGTTCGGATGGAAATACCTTCTTCAAGGCTACAAAACAATTATTAAGACGCTATTAAACTACATCAATTAACACTGTGTCTGAGACTTATTCTAACACATTCTTTTTTTAAAATAAGAAGTCGTTAATTATTAAAGTAATTAAGAAGAGATATAAACATTATTTGTTACAAGTTAGTTAGACAAAGTTGTGCATGTTTGTATCTTTGTGGTAATGAATAAGTGTAAAGTCCCTACATTAACTTTGTCGACAATTTAAAAAAATAGATAATGTTGTGCATGATATTGAAGGGGGCCAAATGCGAAAGAAGTAGTAAATTTGGAAGCCAAAATTTATATACGTGGATATTGCCGCTTTGAAATTACACAATTACAATTATTTAACAAAAACCTTCGGAATTGAGCGTCCTACCGCCCAACTAGAAACTGCCCGCGCGAGTGCGACATGCCCATCGAAGCCTAAGTCGCCCAAGTGCGACAACTATTGGCCTTCCAACTGAGGCCTACGGCGCCAAGCATTGGCAACTATCAACCACCGACGGAAACGGAACTGACCGTGAGATACAATCAGCCCGCCCATGATTTTTCAAATGAAATGATCGAGCCCCAAATTGTGCCTACAAGGGTGTCTGTTACCCAGAAATCTGAGATTGAGCTAAGCCATGACGGCTAACTCCAAGCCTTAGGATTCAGGCAAGGAGTTCCTGCCATACGAAGGATTCCCCAGGCAATCAGGATACGGTCGGCGCCGCTAACTGTATACAGCAACGAAGTTCTTAAAATTTCAGATAGGCACAATGATGGCCAAAAGAAAGAACGCATGTGGGGAAGCACTGCTGATACTGTATGGGAAGTACTGGAATACTATATTCAACATCGGCAAAAGGGGTCTTTCTTTAGATGCCTTCCGTATTAAACGCTTATTTTTTAAAATGAGAAATGTCATGGCGAGAAAAAGCCTTTTTACATCCAATATGGAAGGATCAAAAAATGATTTACTTCTCGACCACGAAGCGAATAAGAAAGCCCGGATCACGACCGAAATTTTCGAAATGTGGGTAATCAAATTGGAACAAAACTTCTCCTTAAAAAACCAAGAAAATTCTTGATTATTGATAATTGTCCCGCTCATCTGCAAGACTAAATTAAAATCAATTGAACTTAAATTGTTTTCTTCGTAACACCACTTTAAAATTACAGCTAATTGACCAGGGAAGGGATAGAAAACCTTCAATGCCCATCATGAACATAGAATTTTATCGAAAGCCATCGAGGAACTAGAAGAGAACGGAAGAGAACAAATTGTCTTGGATCGATGCCAATCAGGAAATCTATTTCTAATCGTTTCAAAAAGGCTGGTTTTGAAGAGCATTTAGTGTGAGAAGATGAAGAGGAAGATGATCTTCCTCTTCCATTCATAAGAGAAGATAATAATACCGTTAATCATGGTAATAGAGATCTTAGATACGAATATAACGAATTCGGAGAATTAAACGTTATTCAAGTAGAAGCTGAAGCCTTCACATCAGATTTTTCTACAGACGATAACGCTTTAGAAGAAAATCACCCGCCTTTGGAGGAAATTGAAAAGGATGACGATGATGGTAACTCTGAGGTTGGTACGGCCCCCAGGCAAAGATATTGCAAAGGAAGCTTGACGTACTTTTATACATACTGAAGAAAATGCAACAGAAGAATTTGAATAATATTGAAGAATAAAAAAAAAAAATAGAAAAAATAAAAAGCAAACATTTATTACAGACTTTTTCCCTGCAAATACATATGTAAATTAAAATTATGCTACATATTATGCTACTGCTCGTACATAGTTTGCTTTTTACATTTTGTGCGAAAGTCTCCATAACTCAAAATTTTCAAGTAGCAAATGGAAGCTCAAGTTATGGAAGTTTCTGCTTCCCATCCATTCATTTGCTATCGAACTACGACTCTATCGCTAAATTAAAAAAGAAAATTGAAGATTCTTTGCTGATCAGTTAAAGCATAACCTTCTTACTTAGTACTAAAAGTGGAAATAAAACATCAATTTTTGATATTATCTCCTTTTCAAGTATTAAAAATCCGCTTAACTTGGAAAAAAATATGAGAAGTTGTACAATTTGGAGGTACGGTAGAATAATAATTTTCTTATTTCTACGCCCCAAAGATATTTGGTTAAAAGAAACATTCTAGAACTAGAAATCAGGCTAACTTTTAATGAATCCAGCATATCGAAATCTATAGGCGGAGGTGTTAGTTGGAGAGACATCGAAAAATTAAGAAAATGATGAAAGAAATCTCCCTTTGGAAAAAGGATCATAAGTAGTAGAGCAAGACTATGAGGAGGAACTTCGAGACATCTAAGGCATTACTAGCAATCAAATAAAATTCTGGATTTCGTACGTATTAGGTTCCCAATTGTCCTGGTTCAGTTACAAAGCACAAAAATCACTTGAATTACTTGAAATTGATAAAATTATTCGAGATTTTCGCGAAATACTATTCAAATAATGAAATTCAATATTTTAGTGATAAGATTTCTTTTGAATGGAAAGTTATTTGAATTTCACTTCTCAGTATTTCCATCATCATCATCATATTTTACAAGCCAGCCGTAACAACTTCACGACCTTTTAACAATATTTTTATTGATTGGGCATTTCCTCGTACAGAAACACTACGTCGTAATTTCATTCTCCTTTATCGCCCAGGAAGCAAATTAATTAGACCAATAAAATTAGATCTAATTAAGTATAAAAGAGCGGGCCCCCAATCATATACAATCCAATAACGCTTCTACGAAGAAGATTAGGCAACGCCTCGGCTATGAAAACGTGTAGAGGCCGACGGAACGTCTACAACTAATCTACACACGCATACACACACACGTACGCGAAGCATTTCATTAGTGTCGTAGTAGTAGTGGTAGATAGAATCATCCGGTTGGCGTACGTCGTCGATCGTCCTATAGATGATGATGATGTTATCGGATGAATAATCTGTTTACGCGGGACGTTTCGTGGAGATGGAGATTGGTTTTTGGATCGATTCGCCGGAAATAATATCTGTGTACATGTATATCTACTGTTTAATAATAAATAACGTCGTCAAATGGAAGGAGAAGCATGTGAAACGTTTTTAGTAATGAAATGGAATCGAGGATGGGTTTCTTTAATGTTTCTTTTATTGTATTTTGTTGCGCGGTTCGATATTTTTAGTTGATTAAACCAGGAAATGTCTTCATTCATTGATGAAATGAACTAAATAAAAAAAGTTACAAGTTTGTACAGGGTGAATTAATTTAGCCTAACAAAGAAGTAAATATATTTTTGTCAATTTCAGATTTATTTCTCAAGACGACTATAAGCTCTTTCCAGGTGGTTTTAGAGTATGTGTTAAAAAAAGAATTTTTTGCACACTTTTACAAACTATTACATACTATCACAATTACCAATTTTAAAGGGAACGCTTCAAACAAGGTCTGTTTTTAAAGTGTCCCTATGCATAGTGTAACAGGGAGGAAAGTACACCTACATCAAAAAGTCCGATTTTAACTAGTAATTGCTGATATTTAAGTCGATTCTTTCATTATGAAAAGCTCAGCTGAGTACATTGTGTCTCCGTTAACCTACTTGGTTAATTTTTCTTTCAAAACAGGAATTTTTCCGTCTTGTTTAAAAACTGCGAATATACAACCGATTTTCAAGAAAGGAGATAATAATAACTTAAATAACTATCGACCAATAAGTATCATATCTACTTTTCCAAAAATAATTGAAACAATCATGAACAGAAATATATCTTATTTACATAAGTTTAACCTACTATCAAAAAACCAACACGGCTTTATACCTAATCGATCAACTAATACTGCTCTATTTAATTTAATTAGTAGCATTCATGACGCGCTTAATTCGGGGACGCCTTGTGTGACGATAGTTATCGATCTGTCGAAAGCTATATTAATCTGACTGTATTAATGATTCCATTTTGTTGTATAAGTTAGAAAGGTATGGTATCAACGGAATATGCCAAAGGTAGATTAAATCATATTTAACTGATCGCCAACAGAGAGTCGTTTGTGGTGGTGTTTGTTCGGATGGATGTAGTGTTGCCAGGGGGGTGCTTCAAGGATCTATCCTCGGACCAACTTTATTTGTGATCTATATGAATGATTTACCAATTTCATTAGGCCTGGATTTAAATTTAACTCTTTATGCAGACGATATTAGCATCGTTGTCACTTCAACTAATCTAAAAGATCTGTTGCAACAAGTAAATAGCATTTTTATCACTGCAAGATTGGATGTATAAAAATCGATTGAAACTAAATTCGGATAAAACAGAAATTCTTTTATTAAACGGAAGGAGATAGGAGAGGGTTTTCCCTTAAATAAGCAACTTATCCAGTTCACTCAGTCGACAAGATTAATGGGCGTATTGGTCTATGAACGTGTTAGTTGGGCAAACCATGTAGACACTCTATGTAGCGAGTTGTCACGAGCCTGTTACGCATTATATAATTTGCGGAGGAGTTGTGGTTTTGATGCTTTAAAAAGTTTCTATTCTATTTTAACTTTTATTCTCGAATGACTTATGCAGTTATTCATTGGGGAATGAGCACGAATGCCTCCAGAGTCTTTATTTTACAAAAGAGAGCCATTAGATTGCTAGCAGGACTCAGCTGGAGAAGTTCCCGTAGAGACGACTTTAAAGAATACAGTATCCTAACCTTTTATGATTCGTATATCTATAAAGTGCTATGTTTTGTTTATAAATACTGCGATGAATTTACCACTAACTCATTGCATTTACACAACACAAGAAATACGAATTATCTGCTACCACCCAAACACAGAACAACCACTTTTCGGAGATGTTTGAACTTCACGGGATGCAAGTTGTCTAATAAATTGCCTACTAGCATCAAACAACTTAATAATTTTAAAACTTTCCAAAGACAGGTGAAGCGTTTATCTTTTAAATGTTAATTGCTATTCCATTAATGATTACTTTAAGACAACTATGTAATGGGTAATATTCGAAATAAATGTGTATTATTATTATTATTTAGCCTTAGAGTAAAGCAGAAGTGAAGAAAGAAAACCACCTATTGAACATTTTTGGAAAATGTCAAAGCGTTCTCAATAGCTCCTTACGATGAACGTTAATTTTGTGTATATCGGTCCTACAAAGAACCATTTCAGAAAGACAAGGAGTCAGTATTTTCAAGTGAAGACAAAATTCTACGATCCGTCATACTCAATCATCCAGCTGTAGAGTATAGGAAATCCTCGTCCTTATTCCCCGTACACAAACCCCCAAACATGACTTCTGCACCATTTTGGTACGATTAATATGAAGTCAACACTTGTCAAACCCGCCCAAACTGTAAAAAAAATCGGGCCAAACCTAACCCTTCGAATCTAGGTAGCAGCGTCTAAAATTTGCTCATACTACAAGGTATGGTAAGGGGCTGGCCCTCGATAGTAACTCTGAAGTTTTCAAGCGTCTGTAAAGCACGTCGTCTACTAAAAACAATCACTGAGCATTTGGATGGATTGATCTTTAAAAAGAGTTGTTCGGAGATGGAGTCCAATGCATTCAAGTCTTTACTGATTAAGGCAACAGAATTAACCATTTCACCAGACAAGATGGTTTTAAAATCGACTAATATGGTGAAGTATTCCGCATAATAATTGATGGTTGAACGTTTTGTAGAAGTCCAATGTAATTAACATTGTCATTTTATTTTGATCAATCTGCCTGAAAAGATCTTCATAAATATATGTAAAAGCTGCGTCCCAATCATAACCCCGATTGAAATTTTGGTAGGATACTGTATTTAGCGAGATGCACCTGCAGCTGATCAGCAGTAACCCGTTCAAAAATGTTGGATAGTAAATTGGTATCTTGTTCGGCAAAATAGGCGTTTACAAATCTTATGGTCCCTTATTTGAAAAAAATCTCTATCTTCCCAGCGAAGCTTTGAGCCTAGGAAACAGAAAAAAGTAATTGGTGATTGGGGAGGAAGGATCATGGACCATGGTGACCATTGAAGTGAGACGGTGATCTTTTTCTTAGTCCTTTTTTGCAAAGAACGATGCATTAACGTATCGCTTCGAGGCACCACACGATGAGTCATTTCATTTAAAATTTTTGAAAAGTATTCGTGGGAGTGCAGGTGTGAAGGTCATAAGTGTGATATATCCGTTATAAGATGTACCTTCTACAATAAAAGTAGATGTTTTTTTGGCAAATTTTATTTTTGTTTAATTTTCTAAAACATTTCAAGCGGATCGTTTAAAAAAAAACAAACGGTATATGTTCCTTGCGTGCAGAGCTATTATTGTTTTTATTTGTTTTCACTTGTACGGCATAAAAAGCATCTTTTATTTCTTATCGCGATACTGGAAACAAACGTCTTTTACCATCGTTATTACTAAGATCATCATCCACAATGGAATCTGCATCCTGAGCGTCCTTCTCAAGTCGTTTTGAATCTGTTGTACCAATGTAGCGCAATGTTTTTAGAATTGGGGTGTTTTGCTTGCAGCATTTTTATTTCATTATTGCAACAATACTAGCACTTAGTACTAATCTGCAATCCTCAAATGTTCATGGGTAGGAATGGTGAAATTCTACAAAAATCTATTGATAGAAAACGAACCTCCTTATCTTTCGCGTTTATGAAAAATTGGCTGTAACCTTATTACCACCTAAGTTCGGGTGTTTTATTTAAGATAATAAGGATGCCGCAAATTCTGTCTATTTTACGCTTTTAGGAGGAACGGATGATCCAACGGTGCCACTAACTTTAAATGGTTTTGGTAACTCAAAAAACGCAAAACAGTCTAGCAAAAAGAGCTAAATTATCCCCTACAACGCTAAGTTTACGTTAAGAGCTTATTGCTGATCGACGCAGCAACCACAAAATTTATCAATCCGCCAGTCAATCAAATCTCACAAATTCCTCAGATCCTTTATTCAATTCTGTGGGTTTAATATTGTCATTCTCGTTATTAAGTTATCACCTCCTGCTCATACCTTTTGCGAAATTTCAATCCATAATTTAAGTGAGAACCTCTTTGTTGTGGTGGTAGTTTTCTAAAGTAATATCGCGTATGGCAGTTATGGTATTTTGTGGTCACTGTTCAAGTTAATGGCATTGTTTCTCTGTAATCTTTCCGCTGCGAAGGTTTTACGACAAATTAGATTGTCGAGTGCTGAAGATATTCCTTGATTAAAGAAAACAGTTCTTCGACCAAACAATCTATCTGTAATGGTTGAAATCATTCGAAGGTGTTTTCTTGTTTCGTTTGGTCAGCATGGCTTGTGTAAAGCTTTAAAATAACAATCTTGAGTATTTTTCAGTCATGTGTTTTTGAACAAAACCTACTTAATCATTTCAACATGTTTACATAGAGTCGAAGCAAAGAAGTTTCGAAAACTATTGCAAAGTCCAAATGAAGATGATATCATAAATACCTGCGTTAAGGAAGATGCAATTATTTTGCGATGTAGATTTAGAAACAAAGCACCATCTGTCCCCAAAGACGAGTACTTCTGATACAGCTAACTAGCTTTCAAAACCACTTGACTTGCTTTGGAAAATTTTACATCAAGAATTTAACGAAAACACTTCCTTTTTTTAATAATTTAACCAAACGTCTTCCATAAAGAGACAGAAACGACGAATGAATGGTTTCAAAATAGTCTAAAATCAAGGCAAGAAACTAGTTCGTTTTGCGCATTGATGTACACGACATCAGTGACCTCTCATATGCTGCTGCTCACAATAGAGGCGTGTCGTCAGTGCCTTTACTACGCTCGGCGGCGGCCCTTTCATTTTCAATTATACAGTTGCCGTTGTTGTTGGAATCCATTTGAGCGTCTTGAAGAGCCTGAAATCCTCGCGTAATTTGCATAGAACAAGGCGGCAGGCGGATGAGATTGTCTTCGATGGTAGCGTATTTCATTAGAAGTACGACATGTCAACTGGCTGTCTGACTGGAAAGGCAGGATTAATGTCTCGGATGTCTCGTGGATTTTTTTGATTTCTTGTTATCATGTTTTTGGACAATGGATAGGAGCAATTTGTTAGGTGTTTCTATGTTCCGATTCTTATGATTTAATTTGATGGATCTGTAGGTATTTTAGTTAACTATTGAAGGATTCGAGGCTTGCTACTTCTTCTAAAAGGGAGAAATGTTAAAGACAAGCAAAAAGTGAATTGTTTTGAAATTATAATTTATTAACGATGGAGATGTTGAGAAATTTTCTGGAACACATTTCAACATTTCAACAACATTTCTATTTCTTATTTCTAAATTTGAATTAATCCTTATTCATTGTTATGTATAAAGGGTACCAATTTTATGACAACCTGAAAATTAGTAATTAAAATTGAATTATCTTATGTGGAAAGGTGAAGGTCCGCAAGGGAGTAATAATGCGGACGCCCAGGTTGGAGCTTTTGCAAATGGATTAATAAATTCAAATTTTCCACATTTCCCAAACAAACAAGGTCGCGGTTAATGAAAGGGGTTATTTTATTACCGAAAGTTAATTTAACAATATGTATACGTTCCCAAAAGGCGAAATGAAGTTCAAGTTCAGTCTGTTTGGTGACAATTCTTAATATATTTGGATATTTGGATATATGGGGTATTTGCTGGTAAAGTTTGTTTAATAAATGTTGGAAGGTAGCTAGCATCTAGGGACAAAAAATTCCCAACTGGATTAGATCCACATATACTGTATAAAGGGCAAACGTTCTTCACCTAACTTTTTGGGGTGACAATTTAAGCGAAAAGTATATAACGGTCGTTGGGTAGCCTCTACGAATAAAGAATAGGAATAAAGAAGAATAAGAACAAAAAGAGTTAAAAAAAAGTTATGGTAAAATATACGTACAAGTAGAAAGAACGCAGAAGTACGTAGATTTAACGTAGATAAATCTAAAGGAGCTAAATCTCACAAATATCTAAGAGTAAAACACTTCACTATTACCCCTTACCACAAACCCTGTTTCCTAGCGTTCCGGTCAATTTAACTTTGGAATATTTAGAGGAACTTTTGTTTGATAACCAGATGGATAGTGAAGAGATAATTAGTTTAATTTTTTTGACCAGACTTTGTACGAGATAAAATTTTTTCCAGACTAACAACGCTGAAGGAATGGTAATGGGTAACCGTTTATCTCCTCTTATGGGTAAATTCGAAACTAAACTTAAAAACACTTTGGGCTATTTTCCCCGGGTTTGGATCAGATATTTTTTACATCTTTGACACCAGCAAATGTTCAATAACCGATTTCTTGGAACAACTAAATTCTAAATTTCCCTCTATTAAATTTACCCGCGGAGAGGAAAAAGACAATGGGATTCTTTTCCTCGATATGCTAATAATAAGAAATTGACATAGACGAAAACCTACTAGTAAGATAAGAATTAGAAATATAACCACTTTAGAAGGTAATAACAATAGTAATAAAAACGACCCTTTTTTCCAACTTACACGAAAGGTCTTCAACAAATCTTTTCTAAAATTGATCGTAAAATTGTTTATTCTTCAAATAAGAACCTCAAAAACCTTTTAGGAATCCCGAAAGACCAAGTAGATAACATGGAAAAATCACGAATTTATAAAATATCATGTAAAGATCGTGATCAAGTATATATTGGACAAACAAAGAGATCAATCAGAATTAGGTACAAAGAGCACCTGGCTCATCTTAAATTCAGAAGATTTGACAAATCCAGTGCTGCCCTGCATATGCTTGAAAGCAGGTATAATATTGACAATTACTACGAAGAAGTATTCCATCTAGAGCCGATATCATTTTGTTTTTTTAATTGTCTAATGGCATCTTGAACCTCCGTTTCAGTTATCAAACACATATTAATTGCAGAAGTGCTCACTGCACGTGGAAGATTCATCAATGACATACACGCTGTTGAAATAGTTTGCAAAACCGTCTATGTGCTATAATTCTGCAAACTAACAAGGATGTTTCAATTCATTAACCCAGAAATATGAGTACTTTTTTATAATTTTTAACAACTCTTTTGAGGATTGTAAACACTAGATGGTTTGATTTTATTTACAGAAGATTCATGCGCGGCTTGGGTTTGTTTTCTCTTTTTTTTACTAAAGTTCGGAGTATTCTAAATTGATTTAAAGAATTTGAGGTGTTGCTTTTTTATAATCCTGGAAGTAATGCCAGTCAATTGTAGTGGTATATGGAGATCAAATAACGAAACGAATGGAGTTTAGTATATAGATGTTCACAAGCCACATTTGCGTCAATAATTTGCTTTAAGAATGATTTGCGGATCGATAAAAGAGATTTTCACGGTTTGTGAGAGTTGGTCGCTTTGTTATTTATCTAGCTTTAATTACTATGAACTCACATCGAGTCCATCAGCAATACTTTAATTTACGTCATTTTAACAGCTGAATAACCAGAACTATAGAAATAATGGTCTTCGTATTTTTATTCTGCCATTTCATTGAACGTAAAAAAAAGAACAATAGGATCAATTGAAGGAATAAATATTATTGGATATAACAGCCAAACGAAACACTAAGAAAAATAAAAGCCTCAATCTTAAGTCGCTAAGTTTTCGCAGCGTTAATCTTAACGTTGTACGGCCGTACTCCCACTCAACCGAAAACAAAACCATATTCACAACAACTGTTCAAAATGTGCAACGTTGATTTGTATGCAGTAGTAAAACTGGTTTTCAAATTCTTGCCCTATTGTTTGAAGAGTTCTCCTTGTGACATGTTTTTACACTCGTTGATAATTTCTCGATGATATTCGATCGTTCCATGTCTACTTCCAGTGATTTGGAAATCTTAGGTGAATTGACTTACGGTATAATGCTAACGTTTGGTTGCAACTATGATATCAAATAAGCAGAATCAATTTAGTTATTCATTATTTTATAAAAACTTTATGCTATTAAGTTGACGACACTTTTGTGGTGGCTCTATTTCAAACATCCCTTACAGGAGGAAATTATGACTTTTGATTGTTTTAAAATATAAATATTTGAGAAATTTACGCTAGATCTTCTCAAACAGCACTATATTAGACGTATCACATCACACTAGCACATTCGAGCTTGCTTTTAACGTAGATACTAAATAAAAGTTTGGCGAAACAAAACCTAACGTTTTTATAATAGACAAATGGAAGGATAAAAATTAACTCCTAAATCTTTTATGAGAAGCAACGATTGAAGAAGGCGTTATTAAGAGTCCATGCATACACTGAGAAATAGGATTTGTTGATTCAAGGTAGCCTGCATCGAGAAAAAGAAATAATATTTTTCATCACGAGCAAAGAAATATTGCTTTCTATCATTTCTTTAACTCAAAAAAGCATTAGACACTAATATCAACAAAACTTGATGTTTGAAATAACAAACTTGATTCTTTGGAGCAAAGAAATTGGTAGCAATGAATAAAAATGCGGCTAGTAAAGCTGCTCATGGTATTGGCAGAAGCACTCACGGCAAAAGAAATGTGAGGAGAAAGAGCGCTAACCAGTGGACATGTTTCTGCCTACCTGGCGTCATCAGTGTGGTTGCCCACATCGCTGTTTGCCTTTCGGCTTGTACCACGCTCCTTCAAGAACGACGTCTCCTGGCGCGATCTAATGCCAAAAGAAACAAGTGCCTGCCGTCCAAAGGAGATACATCTGGCTGGTCGTTCTTGAAGGAGGGTGCTTGAATTGAAGAAGTCTTCTTTTTGCACCTGATGTTATCCTTATCTATTCTTTGATACAAAAATATTTCAAAAAAATATTTTATTTTGAAATAAAGAAATATAGCTTCCACTTAATGAAATAACGTAAAAAAAATATTTCTTTCATTTAAACAATCCTTTTTTTCTATGTAGTGAAGGTTGTTTGTCTTTCTAGAATGTGAAACCACACCACATTTAGAAGCATTCGTCTCAAGTTTATCAATGTACCAACGACAAATATTAATGTGATCCTGTAAAAAAATTGCAATCATCTACACTACTCATTTCACAGAATGTTTTTAGAACGTCTGCAAAAATACACTTTTTACAGTAAATACATTGAAGCAAGTAGTTGATAAATAAAATAAAGAGCTAGGTTTAACCCTTGCTGTACACCAGATGTTGCAGTGTAATGATGAACAGATGAAAATCAATTGTAGAAGATGAAGATAAAACGAAAAAAAGACTAAGACGATCTATTCTATCAAATGCATTTAAAACATCAGTACAGAGAAGTGAGGAAAAGATTTGCCCAAACTATCAAATTCCTGCATGTAAATATTCAAATTACCACCAGTTTTTGCACGGTACTGTACGCATGTCTTACACGTACAACATAAGCGTACGCGAGTATTTGTGTGAAAAGTAAAAGGGTCTTTATTCTCTTCCAGTCGTAAATCCCATTGTTGGCTCTCGGTTTAATTTCGTAGCGCTCTCGTGCGTAGTGTATTATGTTATGTTCGTGTGTGTTTGCTTATCGTTGTGCGGTAGGTTATCTCTATAAGGAGTTTTTGTTATACGCGCTTCGTACCCCTCCTTTAACGCAATGTTTACAGCGGTTGTTACGGGTATTTGTCGTTCGGTTGTAGGAAGAAGAGTTTGTTTATTATTGAAGTACATATACATTTGTACGATTGTTACGTCCTGACAAGAGAATAAACAGAAAAGAGATTGCGTGCAAGATTTGCGTGTAACAGTTCGATTCGTAGGAGAGGCTAGTAGCTGCTAGGGACTTTGTTTTGATTTATTTATTTAGTATCGTGAAGGTATATTGAAATGCACGCCCCTCGAACGGGGGTTATATTTAAAGGGGAATTGCGTCGTTGGCAACAACGTCTGAGTAGAATTAGGTTAACGCAGGAAATTAGTTGCTAGATTCATTAAAACTAATTTACATTGTTACAATTAACAAAGAAATACCGGCCTTGGTGTTCAATATTCTAACAAAGCACAAGTGTTTGGATTATTTATAAAATCCTTGCTAGTTTACTAAGATTTTATCTATAATGCCAAGTTACCATGTTACTTTGCGATGGGTCTCAAGCCATCAAATGATCGAAGGTAATGAAAAGGCAGACAAGCTGGCTAGAGATGCAGCGAATATGCCTCCCTTCATTGGTCCTAATCCTTTCTGTGGCCTATAAGAGAGCCACATAAAATAAGTAATTAAAGCATGGGAGGACCTTGTACTGGGAAAATGTTCCAGGCGAAAGCATTCATATCAGGCTCGCCTAAAACAGCAAAATAGTGTTGTCGTTAGCAAAGGCACCTTAGATTACTGGCGGGATTTCTGACAGGTCATGCAGGCCTAAAATATCATCTATTCAATCTTCTATGCCAAGTCTATGCCATCAGTCGCACTCGACATTCCTCAAACCATTTCTGACATCTACTGAACTGAAGGAAAAAGATCCTTGAGTAGTGTTAAGGTTTATCAAAAGCCTTCATGTATTTTAATACATATACAGGCGTTTTGTTACCAAGGTCGCAGTGACTAAAGGCATTTGTGCCATAGCCCAATGATCCTGATACTAATACTAATGTTAAAGTTAATTTTTTTTTACAATTTCTTCAGGTGTATCAACTATACAGAGGTATCTTACGAGGAACCGCATCGATCGATGTATGAAAGTGTATATTGGAAAATTTTAATTTTTTTAAATGGAACACCCTATATATTATTTGTTTGTTATATTGTGTTGAACCTGGAAAATTGAAATTTTGCAGAACTGTTGACCATGTAGCGTACAAATTAATTTTATGAAAACATTATACAGCGTGTTCGACAATTACGATTAAATTTTCAAATGGAGCAAGTACTAAAATGTAATTTTTTTTTTTAATACGACTACCTATTTTTCTCTTTCTTACCAAATTGCTCACATAAAAAAAATTTCACTCTTTACGCTGCAGAATGGATATTTAGGAAAATGTATATTGGAACACAATTTTCTAAAAAAAAAAAAAAATTTCATCCAACTTTGAAGATATCCAACCTAATTGGTTGGTGGCGTTGATAAAAAATATATACGTCACTTAGTTTACAATTATAAACAATGCCAGTGAGTGTAAATCAAACGAACGAAGGTTATTCAAATTTGTTTGCTATTTTGGAGAATGCATCGAGAACATAGGATCCCTTTATCGCTCGGCATTCACTAAAAAGAAGCCGTCCCCAAATACGGTTGAGTATGAGGGAAAAAAAACGGAAGTAGATGACGAGATTTCGAGAATTAGCTGGAAATTCCCAGAAATGGGCGTGTTTCAGTTTCAGGAGTGGATCTGTTCAAGCTGTTCAGGAACCTGTTCAAGGAAGCCTAATGCGCAGGGGGAGATATCGAAACAATGACGGTAACACACGCTAATCCCATAAAAGAAGCCGATTCTCGGGATTTCATTCTCTACTTATGGTTTCTTTACTTTCTTCGTTACGGTTAAAACAAATAATACAAAATTTGAAAAAAATTCGAATCGGCTAAGGCAAAAATTCAAAAGCATAGTTTTTGCAGCTTTATTTTTTGTGGTCTTAAGAGCAGGAATTATTTGTATACAACATTATTTGGGTCATTACACGAGTAATTCGAATCCGCACGTATGTATTTAAAATGCAAAATCGTCGGCAGAGTTGGGAATTGAACGTTTCGTAGCGTAGATAAAAATTTTTATCGGAAGCTTTCCTAAAATACCAAAATGAGTCATTTATAAGCGGGAGTGCAGGTATTGGAACATATTTGCATTCATATTATTTAAATATTGCGTGCTATACGAGGAGAGCCCCAAAAATTTTCGGAAAAAGGAAAAACAGATATTTTATCGAAAAAAAAAACACTATCGTTTCTCAAAATATTTGCTTTTAAATTTTAAGCACTTTTGCATTCGGAGAAACCAGTTGTCGAAATATTTATTCCTATCTGAAGTGAGTATGCTTCAACGGCCTTTTCCGGTGTCGAAAATCGCTCACCACGTTGTTTTACGAATACGGACAATAAATCATTAATTCAACATTATTTTCCTTTAATAATCGACTGTTCGATATGCTGTGAGTGAGCTGGCGTTATCGTGGTGAAGGACGATGCGCCGATATCTGCTGTTTGTTCTTATTTCATCGAAGAATTGAAGCAAACAAATTGTTGTATACCAAGCGTTTATCCTCAAGAGCAACGGTAGCAACAGATCCAGTTTTACTGAAGAAGAAAAGCAATCATTTTTTTTTGAAGCGCTTCGTGAATGAATAACTTTTGTTGGTTTTGGTTAATTTTGGAACAATCAAACAGTGAATTGTTGTTTTGTATCCGGTTCGTATGAATATATACAGGTTTCATCACCTGTTACGATACGTTGGCAGAAGCACCGCGATTGAATTTTTGAAGCATTTTTTGCACCAACTTACACGAACCATGTTTTGAGCTTTGGTTAAATTGTGTGAAATCCAACGACTGCAAAGATTCTTCACTACTAAATGCTCACGTAAGGTCGTTTGCATTTGACACTACTAAAGCGGCACTATAAGTGTTTCTTGAACTACTAAACTACATACATTGTCCTTGTAGATGTTCTTGACGAATAAAGCACAGTGCAAGACATATGTAAGATGAGAGTTTTGACCATTTAAAAATGAAACGCAAAAGCCATACCTAACATACAAAAGCAAAATACCTGAAGAATTCACAACCTCGTCCTTTTTTTGAAATCGGTTAAAAACAGTAAATAGCATAAGTAGGTATAACGCCGTAACTAATAGTGCGTAATAATACGGGGACCCACCCGCCTACCGGGGTTTGCGTGCGCCTTATCTACGCCTCTGTTAATGCTTGATTGCTTCGTAATGGTCATGACTAATTCGGTTATCTGTAAAGCTAGATGACATTGTAACAAGCTACGTAAGCTACATCCTCATCGTTGGGTATTCTTTTTTTTTTGAGAAAATTGTGCTACACATGTTTCCTAAATGTCTTGAAAAGTAATGAATAGAGATGACCAAGGCAGGTGAAATTATTACTTTTTTGCAGCGACTAGACAGAGTCGTGTCTACTCGTCTCATAAGAGAGGGTTCGTGTTGCCTACTGGTTTCCCCGAGAATCGACAAAACACGAATCTAGTCGCTGCAAAGTAATAATTTCACGTGCCTTTGTCGTCTCTAGTAATTAATCTGATAGTTCTTTCGTAAGATCAATTTAGTAAGAAAGAGAAAGATAGGTAGTTGTATTAAAAAAAAAATGTTTTTTCCCCTAGTACAGTTGGTTGGCTGGCCGTTGGCCTTCAGTTGGTACAAGGTCGTACGGTCGGCGCAAAATCCGTGACGGTTACTAACTTTTGGTGTGGGTCAGCAAAATCGGTTAGGCGTTGGTTGGTCGTAATCAAGCTATGTCTGGCAGTAAACACTTGAGTGACGTAAGCAAGTCTTTGTTGAACTAATTCAGTGGGTGCAGCGTCGGTTGAAGATCCAATTGCTAAGTGTTATAAACATTGACGTTACTGTCAACAGACAATAGTCAAGTAAAGTTCGTTAAAGTTCGGTGTACGTCAAGGTAAACAGTTCGCCTAAAGTGGAAAATGATTACACTTGCACGTAATGCCGACATCGCTGCCACGTTGAGCCAAGATATTCGTGATCAGGAGCCAGCCAACGTTACGCCAACCGTCCGTGGTACTAGGTACCACGAGTTGGTTCTCGTTTTTAATTAAAACACACTTTTTCTTACAAAACTAGTTCTTTATTATATCTATCAATCCGTTACCTCCACTCTTCATACCGCCGTCTTGCCAACCTGACATGGTCGGTAAGTTAGGAAAACACATCAATACATTTGCGCGGTGAATTTAAAATTATTCACCACAAATGAAGTTTAATACTTTATGTTATATATTATATATTCAACAATCACCACTTGTTCTCATTCCTATTAAAGATTGAAATATAAGTTTGAAGCTTCTAATTTTTGGGCAAGCTATCCTTTTTTAGAAAGATACTCTGGAAAAAACTTGAACAAATCATTTTTGATATATAGATAGACCTCTACAACTCTCAACAAAGACATCCTCTGTTCGAACTCCCAACTTCTAAACCAATTATTGCTAATAACGGAATTAATCTAACTGAATTGTAGATCAGTAATAATCATCACCATATCCCGTTCCGAATTACACATTCTCTAACTTCTCAAGGTCCAAAGGCGACTAAACTCACGAAGTTCCCTTGTCGTACGACTCTACCAAGCAATCATATCCTCCTCTACTGTTCTCACATAGAAGAGATCGACATCAGAGAACACAGAGCACTCTCGAGTAATTATCGTCTTACCGCCGGGCGCTATACAAGAGGAGGGAAGCTCGTTCGAGTAGGGTTAGCGTACGTCAACAGCACGGATCGATAACACATGCATTGCCGCGACACCGGGAGAGCCGTCCTAGAAAAAGACGGCGAGAATATCTCTCGTACTGATGAAAAACCGGATGCAGCGAATTAACACCCATAATACGAGACGAACAAATGCGTACGCGATTCGCTTTTGTCGGTAGAATACCCGTATGCATACACAACACATAGAGAAATGCCCAGTAACTATATATGTATACGTACGCCGTATACATAGATTGAAGTTTATATACGAGATCAACAAGTTCACGAGAGATACGATCTAATATGTGCAGCGCGAGAAAGAAACTACGCGCGAACACAGATCGATAAGAGCGCAATAGAATTAGGAAAGAACATCGGTCCCGGATTCCCACCCTGCGGCACTTCGCGGAGGGGATAGTTCGGGTGTTTGTCACGCGATAGCAGACGCGTATTATGCGGTAATACGTCGCGGTTAATGAGGTCAAAAACCTTTTGGGGGCATACGTAAACAAAAACCGTTGATTCTATTATGTAGTTTGACGGGATGAGCTTACATTAGCCGTATATCGAGAACTAAACGTGACCCAAATCTGTAAATTTGCAGATGTATTTTATTCGAGGAAACGTAAACTTAATTCCCTAATTTTTATAAAACAATTGAATTCGTCGAAACCATTACCGAACCTCACATATTGGGAATAAAGTTACATTGAAGATATCACTTCTCAGGTCTCAGGTCAGAAAACATAACATTTTGCCAATCTTGAATATCCCAATTACCCTATTCTCTAGCAAACGCTAACCGAGCTACACGATGTTGTTTGGTAAATAAGTGGTGCTCTTGCTGGCTCGTGAGCCCGAATATTGTCATCACGGAGGATCACGGTTTCTTACCGTTTGCAGCGAAATTTCCACATCTCTGGGATCCAACATCTCCCTTTGTAGCAATCGAACAGTGCGGTACTTAGTACGGAGCGCTGTCAGGCGCAGAAAGCGATGATCTCTGACCGATGCCACCCTTTGACAGACCCTTTGTCCTGGCCTCCTGTCAACGATACCAGTTTCTTGGTGTTCTTGTGGCAGTCTAACAATGGTAGAATAGTTAACACTAAAGACTCCCGTCACATAATGCTGGCTATGACCATTTTGAAGCAAAGCTAGTGCTCGGACAGCTTCTTCATGGGTTAGATGATGGCTAACACGTTGACTAATAATCATCATGTTAAATCCAATTGCACGAATATTCCAAACAAAACGCAATTACAAATAAGATCGAAAAATGATTTTTCATACGTTATAAAACACAATTTTTTCAGGGTGGTGCGATAACTTTTGTAAGGAGTGCACTCTATGAAGAACGGCCTATTACAGAACCACAGTTGAGCCTTAGGTAAAAACAAAATAACATTCGAGGAAAGGTATCTTTTATAGTTCAAAAACTATTAAAGTTCAACAAATACACTCAACAACGCCAGCTCTAGGACAAGAAATAAAAATAGAAACGACTACGAGAGTGCTACTAATAAAACAAAGTTATTTACTCCATAATAATCACCTTGACCCTGAGTTGGTATAAACAGTACAAACTTTTGTTAAAATTTGAATGAGAATTTGCATCAGAAAGACCTACAATGAGCTCTATAACTACAAGTGGAAACGTGGTAATTAACGCTTCTTCTTCATATAAACCGTAACAAATATCCTAAATTAATCAAAGAAGCACGTTGTGGGAAAAGGCTATAGCCGCTGAAATTGGCCGCTGGATAGATTTGGATAATTTTCTTATCTGAAGTAGCTTTACATATAATATTCAAGTTTGTTAAGTCTCAAAGTACAAAGTTTGAAGTTGTTAAGTAAGTAATTGTTGAGAAAAAATAAAAAATCTTTGCAATGGTATATTTTTTTGAATTATGTTGTACATTTTGCATGGAGTTGTACCTACTTCTTATTTGTTGTTTGGATATGTACTAAATATATTTGGTGAAAAAATCTTGACGGACCCCCTTGCCACGCGCAACATATAAAAAAAAAATAATGGAAATTTTTACCTATTTTTTTGACCTGCTTAGGGCACGTCTGGGATCGTAGCCAATCACCATCGACATCTACTACAGCATACTACGAACTTAAAAAGATATAACACATAAGTTAGCGAAAGACTTTTTTTTAATTTTTCTTTAAGAATTATTTCCTCGAGAACTTTAAACTTTGTATAGTTAAACTACAATATTATATATAAAGCTACATCCGAAAAAAAAAATTGCCAAGTCTATGCAAGGACCGATTTTAGTAGCTTATCCGGTCATGATTTTTATCCATCTTTGGTTTGGAGGTTGGGTCAGATCATCCATTAAAATAATTTGAACACCAGGCAATGTCTTCGAATTGACTTTTACGTAGAATTTCATTATCGTCTTGAAAGTTTGTTAGCTTTGATTCGTTAGATTTTCCAAACTTTCAATGCTAGATTTTATATATTTTCCTATTGTGCAAGATTTGGCTTTATAATGTGATATTAAGAGAAAAAACAAAAGCAAAATACGAGAACTTACTTGGTGCTTTTTCACCTTACTTTACCAATCTTTAACATATAAGAAACTGTTATCACTCTTAAAACATTATTCTGTTGTCAAAAACCATTGCTTGTGATTATAGTTTTATCTTGAAGAAATGATTATGTTTCTCATTTATCACGAGTGCTATATTGATATGGTGCATAAATTCTTTTCGATAATAGAACATACGGAAATGTTAACTTATGAAGTAACGTTGACCGCGTAGCTATTGGAAAATTATTAAGACTGCAACAGGACTATGAATCAATACAGACATTTTTTTAGGAAATGTGCCATATTCAGTTGTTAAAAAAGGATTTCAGAAAACAGCTTTTCTTTCAGCCTTCAACCTAACAGAGTAGTAATTTTTTTTTTGTAAAATTCAGTTTTATTTCTCAACTATGTCTATACTTTTCCCAGCTCCCCTATTCGATGGAAATCTTGATCCTCTGATCGAAACTTTGAGGCTAGAAAACAGAAAGAAGACGTTGGGAACCAGATCTGGTGAAATGGAGGTCTAATTTCAAGTTGACCCCTCACAATGTGACTTCCAACTCGAATTCTGATCCACAGTCATATCTCGAAATTTCGTACATGACTGCTACAGATCACTGATCCATTCACATTAAGTCCCAAATCCAAATCCAGTTTTGACTATGGCATATGAAAAAGAACAAAACTCATCTTGACTCTATCATCTCACTCAAGACTGTGTATAAATCATCTTCAACACTATCATGGTCTGCTCCTGAAACCACGGCATCGCCGTGGTATCGTCAGCGGAAATAATAGACAGATGGTAAATAAATAATAGGGTAAAAGATCACATTTCATTGGTACTCACGGTGGTAAATACAATGTTCAACCATAAAATTTACGGCAATTAGAGAACAAGTGAAGGAACAACTCGGGCCACGATACGTTGTTGACACAATAATTGTAATAATTAAAGGCTATTCGTTTTCGATGCACAAATTAATTTTTTTTCCGAAAGAAAATAGAAGTGCATCAACATATAAACAAGATACGATTCCTTAATATTTTCTTTCCGAGCGGATGATGCACGAACCGAAGCGCAGTTCCTATAAATAGAATGGGGAGTCGCATTTTCCGAATTCCACGATTAATTTGTCGCCGGTACGGCTACGGCTCGCGACCGGCCCAGCTTTTTAAGACCTGTCCTGTTTGTTGTCTGCTCTCATCTCTCGTTAGGTCTCGACAGAAAACTAACTACATACAGCGGATCTAGTTATATCTTCTAACAACGTCGTACGCTAGATAGAAAAAGGAAGCGTTCGGCAATCTGGTTGTGTAATTATTGATATTTCTGCTTTTAAATTTCCTCAACGTTGCCAAAAATTCGGAGAATTTAATGAGCTTCAACCATGAATAAATGATAAACGTTAAGTGACGAAATGAAAAAGATTTAACAGCGTTGCAAGAATGAGCTTTAGCGCTTTTTCTTTTTCCATATCATAGAGATGGATAATTACGGATTTATTTAAACCGTAATTAAAGATTTAATGTAAAAGAAAAATACGTTCAAAAATATTTTTCCTGCTTTATTAAATCAGGGATGGAAGATGTTCCATTTAAGAATTTTAAATTTTCCATTTCAATCTAGAAACGAAATCATATTAACTTTGCGAGTTAATCTAAGCTGTTCTCATAGCTTCAATAATAACAAAGTTAGCGACAATGTTTATCTTTCACGTGCGGCCCTACGAGTTATAAAAGGTTTAAAGTGTAGTATACCGCGGCCTCGTTACTACCGCCCTTCGCCATAAAGAATAAGACGCAGTTAATTTCTTAACAACCCACGATACTGCACCGAACCTACTAAAAAAAATAGCTGTTTGACCCTTACAAGACTCGAACCCGCAGCGTTTAACTCTGCCACAGTTACAAGCACGCTCTCGTACTCAAGCTATTGAAACTAAACTAATACGATGGTGTACTCTAAAAAGTTTCAATTCTGGCCATATAATTATGCATGTATCGATACTTTCGAAAGTTTTCAGCTATGTCGGACGCTCAGTTGTTGTTTAACAATCGTTTGTATCAATACAATCAATCAAAAATGGAAAAATTCGAATAATGAGCAGTCATTAAATTCTTGCATCTGTTTACGGAGACTCAGCGCCATCATTTGTTACAGTGAAATATTGGCCAGTTGAATTTAAACGTGGTCGTACGAGCTTGATTGGCGATGAATGTATGCAACGGCAAAAAACTGCAACCACCGCTAACAACGGAAGAATTCAGCAAATGGTACTAAACCGACCGTCGAATTAAGATTAGAGAGAGTGTAAGCTGTGGACATCTTAAAAGGATGTGTTTGCCATTTATTGACTGAAAATTTGGACATGTGTTGAGTGTCGCTCTCGCTTACTCAAGATCAAAAACGCATTCGAATGGGGTTCAAGCCAAATAAATTTACATCGATCAATAACTGCAAAGGAAACTTGAATACACCAGTACACTCCCGAAGCCAAAGCGCAATCGAAACAGTGGACTGTGAAGAGTGGACAGGCTGCGAAGAAGGCGGCCGGGAAAATAATGGCGACAATTTTTTGGGATAGTTACGGAATCGACTATCTTGAAAAACAAAAAAACAATAACAGAAGCATCCTACGTTTTATTAATTTTCAAGCTGAAGGTAGAAATTGGGGAAAAACGGTCGCATTTGAAGAAGAATATTTTGTTTCGGTTTTAGGTTGGAGGCTTTTCACAATTCCCTCGTAGTACCAAGATGGTTTAAATTTTGGCTACATAAGTCTGCGTTTCAGTTCTGATAATAGGGTATTATTTCAAGCGATTGTAATCGCCTGCACTTACTTGTGTCATGAATTTTGAAATACATATGTGAGTTGGACAGAGAAAAGGAGAAAATGCATTTGGCCGATAGCCCTCTTTTCTCTGTCCAAGTCAAATACTTTTCGTCAAAGGTGTGCGAAAATAATCATCGGTAAACTGTTTAGCCAACCAATGTCAGAAAAATATTCTACAGGTCATGGCTTTAAAGAGGTCCCATTGGTCTTAGCATATAGGAATGTTCACAGGGAGAACTTTAATTTTCTTCTAGATGGAATACCAGCTACAACAATATTTTTAGTTCAAGAAAAGCCTAAAAAAATTTGATGTATGTTCGAAAACTATAGAATGCATAGCAAATGATATATAAGCAAATATTGGCCATTACAAAAAAAAAAAAACAATAACGCAGTGGTCAACAACAAGCTGGCAGTCACTATTACCAGCATTTTTTGCTTAATACCAAGTACATTTGCTTTCTTTTGCAATGATGAACCTATTATTACCAACTTTGGATGTGGTATTCTACGCCAAGGGTCATAACTTCTAACCTTTCCCAAAATGATTTAAATTTTCGGTAAAAATCGTATAATTTTCATGCTATAAAAAAGTAAGCCAGATCTTAGTTCTTGTTTATAAATGGCTACATGTTTGTGTAATGGACTGTAGATTAGCTTTTAGTAAAGGTATACAAATGTACACGTCACACACACGTACGTCACATATTACGAGAGATCAGAATGTTGTATTCGAACAATTGGAATTTAACTCATGCATTATTCCTTTTGAAGTGATTCGTGCGAAAGATTCAAGTGGGGTAGTAAGTCAAACAACACTAAAATATCGTCATACTCCGCATCATATAAGTATTCCCACACACCATTTTTTCATCTACGTGTTGTGTTACACTTAACGATTCTATCCTCCATATCTGTAGTACCTAATGTGCTCATTGAATCTGGTGCCTATCGCTTGGCCAATATATTATTAAATTAGAAAACTTGAAACTGATTAAGGATATAACTTGAATGAAACTAAAATTAAATTAAAAAAATTTGATGAACAGAGAGAACGAACCGTTGTCATATTCAAGTCTGTTTGGTTTATTGTGGTTTCATGCTACAAAAGACCCTTTCATCTATTTTTCCGTATTTTTCGTATGTCTTAGTTTTAGGGTGTTAAGGCGCTACAAGTACATACTTTTTATTTTCTCGAGAGTAGGAATAGAACAGGCATGTTAGAATTAAAGTTCTTTTCTCACATCGTTCAGTCATACGGTTGTTAATAAGGATCCTCGTATCCTCGAAACAGCCACTCCGGACTAGTTAATTAAATTTGTGTGATGCGGAGTGTGTCGACACTTTAGTATTGTTGGTCCGTCTTTTTATTTAAAATGTGTTTTTTTTTTTCTACGTGAATGTAGTTCACATTGCTGTTATGCAAGTATTTTGAATTCACGTAAAACCCTGGAAGAAACGCTACAACTAGTTAGGTAGTGTAGAATATTGTTACATGGTGTTAAATCCAATTTAAAGGTTGAATGTTTATAAGATTATAATTTTTCAAATCACCCGTGGCTGCCATAGCTGTTGATATTTTCAAAAGTATCCACTTTTTCTATATATTGTTGATATTCCTGACATTTGAAGAAGCATTGGTAATGGCCGCGAGCTTCAGTTGTATTGTATATAACAGTAGTTAATCATTATCACCCTTCTTACGACATTGGATTAAAATTGGATACATATTTCGATAGGTAAGGTATCATCTTCAGCGGTAAAACGGATCTAATGAATTAACGGCGGACAGCAAGCAACCCAATTCTAGCTGGCGAATTTTCAAAAGTGGATCGTGCAAAAACATCTTCCTTTGGACATTCATACAGCTATAGTATCTCTTTTATTACATATCCGTTTAAATTGGGAGGATTGACAATAGCCACAGCATAAGGATTCGTAGCGGCCGTATCATATTTCCCGTCTTTAAAAACTAAAAATTTGTTTACTTGTCGACCTGGTAAAAGTTTTCGTACATAAGCCGCGTAAAAAAGGTTGTTAAAAGGTTGTATGGGATTATAGTTAAGGACTATGATCCTACAAAACCTTAAAAAACCATCCTTCTTCAGATAGGATCTAACATCATATAGCCACGTTATTTAACAAAATTTGTCGAATCTAGAAAATTTACTTTTTTCCTAATACGAAAGAGAGATTTCAGCACCAAACAGTTGGCTCTAGTTCTAATATCCCAACAAGTGATTTTGACGTGCTATATCCGCGCTTCAAACCTTTAAAACCCCGCAAGAAGTTCCTTTTATGTTTCAATTTCCGTAGCAATTATAAATTTCAAGCATAAAAGTTGGTAATTGTTTATTAAAATGGCTAATTAAACGTATTCGAGTCACGCAAGCGATTTTTGTCTTCAACAACGAGACAATGAACAATTGTTTACATGCACAGGTAATGGGTCCTTTTAAAGAGTTGTTGCTACACTGACGCAAGGATACGTGAGTTGTTTACGAAGGTTGTGCCATCACAACGCCGCTTTTGGTGACAGAAAGAGGTTTCGCTTGGTAATTTTGTCGATCTTGATAAGATTTATGCGTTCGAAGAAAGTGGCCTTAGGCGAATAAGAAAGTCAGTAACGAGCAAATTTGAACGATTAGCATATACAAGAATATTCTTTCCTAATTATGTTGATTGCGTTGCATCTTTTCAATAATTATCATTACTTATTACCGCTCGCAGATCCGGATTTAACGTTCAAAGTATTTAAGCGATAAATATACGAGGTGGTACCCAAAAGCTCCCGAAACGCTCAAAAAAACGTAACCTTCCCAAATAATTGACAGAATCAACATTTCCTGAAAAGCTATCCTCCTGAATAGGGGGAGAAACATTACTTTCTCTTGTTATTCTTTTGTTGCGGCACGTATATCCAAAAGAAAAATAAAAACAAAGACTAAAAGGCAGGTTGGTATGTTTAGGATTAGCAAAGTCGCCATAAAATTGTTAAGAGATCAAATTTTTGGTCTTCATCATTTCCATGAATTAACTTTTGAGGAACCATCAAAAGAAGGCCTGGTTGCAGCAATACCTCATGGAATTTTGTCTCGGCGACCATAGAAGAATTGAAACCACGTGGATTATGCCGCTTACATCACAAAACACTGTGGCCATGATCTTATTAGCTGGTAAACTGGCTTTAGCCTGCTTTCGCGTGGAAAAAAACACTGTTTGGGCTACTCTTTGGTCTCTTCATTCATGTTTCGTCGACAGTTATGAATCAATGCCAAAAATCATTCAGATTGAGCTTTAACATCGTCAAACATTCCTTTAAACTTGACACACGTGCATGTTTATGGTCAATTGTGGCACCAATCTTGTAGAAAGTGTCTTTAAAAATGGCATGCGCCCGGTCGATTGAGTTGCTCTTAACGTCGCCAATCTCACGCCCTTTCAATCTTCGCTACCATGCCGTGAATTTTTTCAATCGTTTCAATCATGTGGTGACCTCATTTGGGGGACCTGGACGTTTTTCATAAAAAATTCTCGTACGGCCGCGTTTAAATTCATCTGTGATGCAGAATCCTTTTCAAAACTTTTTTTTTCAAAAACAAATATTTGATCACTGCTCTACATTCGATTTTTGTTGTTGTTAAATCACATAAGCTGTCATTCACAAACTAACTGGCGTATCCGTTTGAAAACTTAGCAGGACTCTCGTCAAAAGTTACTTTTACGAGAAATTGAGTAATTTCAATTCTAGTAGTCATTTATTACCGAGACCAAGTAATTATCGAATTTCCCTCGTAATTAAAAAAAAATAGAAAAAAATGGTTCTTTTGTTTAAGTAAGCCTTTCAAAAATGCGACCGGTTTCTTGGGTACTGTACATCCAAAAGCCATAATCCATTAATTATGTATAACAGTATGCAGTGAGGATATACGGTATCCAAGAAACTGGTTGCATTTTTTAAAGACTTAATTAAACAGGATTGTTTGAAGAAAAGACAATTTTTATTTCCACCGTCAATGTACACGCTGTTTGTATGTTTCACTCTAGCGCGGTCTTCAGGAAAAGATACATATCGATCCTATGATTTACGTGTTCCCAATTTTCCCCGGCAACGTGCGAAAATGTAATCATATTACAATAACAGACGGATACCTATTCTCGCGTAGGGGGCGCTTATTTTTAGACTGTTTTCATTGGGAATATGTTTATAAGATGTTTCCGAGACGATTTGTTTTTTTAACCTGAATTTTCGAAAAATACGGCGAGAGAAGATAAAGCCGCTCGCTGCCGGTAGTCCAAATTCGCTATAAATGTCCGACGAATAACTTCTTTGACGATTTCCATTCAGATTTTCTCGATTTGCGCCGCTATAGTAGTGGATATTACAATAGGCGAGAGACTCTTAAAAATAGATTCGTTTTAAGTTACCATTTCGCTGCTTCTTTGGCACCGTTTTGCTGAACATAAATTTGAAAGAAAATGTAAACAAGACTACGTTCTTGACTTTTATGCTTTTTTACACAGATATAGGAGTTTTGTATCGATCATTTTATCATTTGTTTTCTAGAGCCTTTCTTAGTACAATAGGATCATAGAAAAACGTAATAGAGGGGCTCCATGTTTTCTTTATAATTATTTCTTATGTTGGTTATTGCTTTCATTAAAAAGGGTCCGTGAAGTTGGCTCTCGCACTTTCGATTTTTTTTAATTTGAAAGTGTCCACGTTTTATGCTGATTTGTGCCGTAAAAATTTTATTGTGTTCATCTCGTTCTCGAGATATTTGAGATTGAAAAACGCTAAATTCACGCAGCTCCAGCACTTTCACTCTTTCAAAATTTCACCGGGCCATCATTTTGTGTTGATTTGTGCCCTTCTCGAAATATTTGAGGACGAGGGCTGGTGCGGAGCCTCATTCAATAGCACCCGCACCAACTTTTCGGCTGTTGAAATTTTGATAATGGTATTTTTGCGCTTACGCGTTACGTGCTCCTCTATCGTTTTCGAAATATTTGAGAACGGTGGTATTGAAGAAGGGCATGTACCAGCCCTCGTTCTCAAATATCTCGAAAACGGTGCGAGCACAAAAAGAAACTATTACGGCATAAAACAGCACGATACGAGCACAAACGATGGCACTATTGTATTCTCAATAACCAAAAAATTTGTCCGAGTGGTCTTGAATAAGGGTCCGCATCAGCCCTCGTTTTCAAATATCTCAAGAACGGCATCAACACAATACGAAGTTTTTACAACATAAATCAGCACAAAACGATTGCATTATTAAATGATGAAAAACCGAAAAATTGGTGCGTCGAATAAGGGCCCGTACCAACTTCTCTTCTCAAATCTCCCGAAAACGGTGCGAGTCAAAAATGAAATTTTTATGACATAAATAGGCCCAATGCCAAGCACAAAACGTTGCCAATATCAAATTTTCAAAAATCGAAGAATTGGTGCGGTGGATGCCACATAAGTGTCTGGGCAGCCCCGATTCCTATACATCTTGTTTCTCGATTATTTCTGGAAGGAGGTGAGCACAAAATAAAGTTTTTACGACACAAATCAGCGTACAAAACAGGCAGAAAAAAATAGCCTGGTCAAATTTTGAAAATGTGTGAAGTGAAAATGAGGGAGCTACGTGAAGCTGGCTCTAGGTTTTCAATCTCGAATATCTCAAGAACGGAATGAACACAAAATAAAAGTTTTACGGCACAAATCAGCACAACACGTGAACGTTTTTGAATTTAAAAAAATCGGAAGAGCGAAATCCAACTTAACAGGCCTCAATAAAAATCATTATTTTAGAACTTAGTAAACATGGTAAATGCCCAAAGTGATCTTCAGCTTCAACGAAAATCCCTACTTGTCATTTCATGTTGTTTCCCGCAGTAAGTTATTGTATTGTGAGTCGTGAGTATTTAAAAAAAAAAAAACATATTTTTTGGAGGCGGAAAAAATAAAATAAAATAATCCAAAATAGTTAGATCGGGAGAACGTGGAGGAAAATCTGCTACACGGTTATCAAAATATTTATGTAACATATAATTGGATGCGGGAAAACTTGAGGAATTGTGGCGAGAGCCAACGTATACATTTTTTGCTTAGGAAACTCGAATACTGTGGCACTGGAACACTGAAACACTTCACTATTACCCCTTACCACAAACACTTCACTGACACTGAACGCACGTTTCGATAGCTGAGCTATCATCTTCAGCAGCAACACTGAACTCAGAACAGTTGGGTGAAGATAGTTCGGAAGATGATAGCTTAGCTATCGAAACGTGCGTACAGTTTCAGTGAAGTGTTTGTGATAAGGGGTAATAGTGAAGTGTTTTAGGAATGATAGGTCAAAAATATATAATTTTTCTGCTGGAGGTAATCTGTAATCGAGGTGGTAACAAATACGGACCAATTAAAAAATCATCCGCAATGCCTACCGAAGCATTTATTGGAAATTGTTACCGATGCTTGTGAACGAACATCCTGCGAGGATCGTCTTCAGTCCAAATGTGGCTATTGCAAGCTATTGAAAATTCCTTCTCTTGAAAATGAAACCTCACCAGTGAAATGTACAACAGCTAGAAGCTGTCTTTTAATTGCTTGCTCTAAAAACCTATACCCTAACAGGAAAATCACCTGGAACTAAAGCATAAATTTTCTTAAGGTGAAAGGGCTGCTCGCGCAAAACATCCCAAAATATTCTGCCATCGACACCTATAAAATTTGCAATAGCATATGCGATTATAGGAGGATTTTCGTCAAAATGTCCAAGAACTTCTTCGTTAAAATGAAATGTGCGTACGGCACACGCAGAAGGTGGCTAGCCTTCTGCCTATCTCATGTTTATTGTATTATTTAACGTATTGATTTTGAAGGTACTTTTTTCTTGGAATAATCGGTCGATGGCAGCAAATTTTTCGTGCCATCTGAGGCAATTTTATTTGATAGTTAAATGAATTCATTACACATCATTTGTTTGTATCAGAGATATCTATGAATAGATGTTGAATGAGTTGACTATCTCCAAGGAGTTTATCTTAAAGAGGACTTTTATTTCTACCAGAGCAACCATATATTTTTAACCTATCGTTCCTAAGATAAAAATGCATATCACGGTTCCCTTTGCCATTCATCGAGTTCTTTAAAAGTTGTTTTTCCGCACTATGCACGGATACAATTAGATATCTCTTATTTTCGACATACATATGTATATTCGTTCCAGTTTAAGTTACATTTGGTTCGTTTTACATACTTACTATTTTAATTAACGTGAGTCGAGAAGAATTATACAGAAAAATATCCGGTTTAATCTGAATGAAACGCCGTGTGTATGAACTAAGCATTAGGCAGACATTATTACAAACCGTACTCGAGATAATCAATTCCTTTTTTAATTAAGTAAAGTCACTAACTCTCTCTAAAACACTGTTTTTCAACCAGTAATCGCTTGTTTTCATTTGTTTTAATGGAAAATTAATAATTACCACTTCCTTCTAGCCGGTCGAATTTAGGCTAATCGTCTTTGGTAAGTGCATCGAGTCATGTGGTCCGACGATTACGATAAGCTAACTGCGACAAGTTAAATATTGAACATTATACACCGCTATTCATAAATCTAAAACCGCTTTGTTTACGTTGTTCAATATTTCCTGAGCATTTTCAACGGAATCAAATAAGTGCATAATATCCTTCTTAAATTAATCCCTCAATCGTCTCTTACTTAAGAAAAAGAAATAAAATGAAAAGTTTTCGAGCAAATCATTAGAATTCATACAGGTTTCTTGCAAGCTATTTTTTTTAAGCAGAGCTAAAATAATATTGTTTATCAGCATCTAAAATACACCTAATTCACGCAAACCGCTTTCCAAATTGCGCAACAATGCTCGATCAACTGTGGTTTGTAAAAACAAGTACGTTTATTTTTGGCCGGCGACAGCGTTAACTTTGGACTTGTTGATGGGCAATCGTTTCTTTAAATGATGATGTCAAATTTAAATGTGGATAATGATACTTCAACACTGAAGCGGAAAAGTGACGATTTATTTGGGATTACTTTATATTTTACTTAAAATAGCAAAATTGTGGTTAATTGCATTTGTTTGCCTCTAAACATTAACAATTAGAAATATTAAAACTAAATATATGGGAACTAATATCAAGTATTGTCCAACATCGAGGATAGTCTAAAGAGTTTCCAACCTAACGCAGAAACAAGCATTTTCTTCTTCGACATAATTATACCTGCGCTTTTTCCAGTGTTGCTCTCATTTCTTTAATCCATCTGAATAGTAGTTGGCATTTTGTTCTGAAAAATAAGCGTTTACGGACGTGATGGCCTTCTTACTTAAGGAAAATTACTGGTATGTTGTTTTTTTCGCAATTTTTGTCTTTAGCTTGTCAAGTAATTGTCGATTAACACGATTATCCCAAGAAAGTCGCCATAACTTTCCCGACCGATGCAAAAGTCTTCGCCTTTTCGGAGCCGATTCACTCTTCCCAGTCTGCTGTTGTTTCGACTGCGCCTGGGTTTCAGAAGTTTAACTAATGTCAAAACCTCGACTTATTTCGCTTAAAATGCTTTAGCAGGGCTTTGGAAACGTTCATTTGAGTGCAAAATCTTCAGTTAATGTATGATAAACTCCTTCTTTCGAGATGCCCACAGCATCTAGCAACAATTGGTGAACCTTTCCGATGTTATCGATAGTTCTTGCAGTTTTTTGGCCGTCAATCAAGCTGGTAGGATCACGTTTAAATTCGGTTACCCCAAATTTAACTGTGGCAAATGATGATCCAGTAAAGAGCGTCCATTTCACACCTTCTTGTTAGCATTTAACTGCCATAAAAGCGGATCCAACAATGGCTGCTTCAAACAAATATGTTGCGTCGAATTATATTCCTTGATGAGTCTATGTTATAGACTCATTTCCATTGGGAACTTCAACTTAATCCCGCAGATATATGGTGGGAAATTAACTTTAATGGGTAATAAAATACCCTGGTATTGTCCTTTATGAACAAGAGCCTTCTTCTTCTTCAAAAAAAAAAAAGAACAGCCGTTGAAAATTAAATTTATTAACCCGTTTCTAAAAAGGTATCCCGTGGGTGTTTACTATGCTACATTCTAAAGGACCTTCGCTTGCCTGCGCAAGCTAATTTAATTTAATTACTCATTTTCAGTTCATCATAAAGATCTACCACGTAAGTTTCAGAAGCGCCTGTAAGCTAATTAAAGAATAATGAAGGATTGTTTTGAAATTAAGAATCTTATTGTTTGGAACAAGTAAATTAAAATCAGATAAATTCGCCCATTAAGATTTGTAAAGCTTCCGTTTAATTTTTCTTTTTCCAGACTCAATTTATTTACAGGAATTGGAAAATTTTTCAGCGAAACTCCCTCTGCATGCGTCTTTTACATGCTATTGATTCTAGCTCTGCGTGGGGTAGATTTAGAACTTATGTGTTAACACCAACGTAAATTTTATGAAACGAACGAGGATTTCTTTTAGCTTCTATGGAAATTATTGAAGAGAAAAAATACGCTAAAAGGAAGTCCATTAGAGTTAATGACTGGAAAAATATTCGAAAAACCACGGCGTTGGGCTGTGATTTCATATTTATTACTTTGGTGAGTGAACATGCGTATACCATATTAAGAATTGTTTCGTTCTCCATTAAAATTTTTGCTTGCGGTTGATGATGAATGGAATGCCAAAATACGTAGCAATAATGAAAATGTTTTAGCGGCATTTGAACGTAACCTTTGAATATTACTTTTCAAATGATACAGCTTAAAAGCTTCATTACGGCGATATGTTTAAAAAGAATTTAGACCAAAAAAGATATTTTAATTCGTAAAAGATCTCGTACTGTATAGGGTTATTAACTTCTTCCGAGTTTCGCCGTGTATCAAAAGTCTCGCTCGACGTTTCACCGTCCATGCATATCTAAAAAATAAAGTGTCAAAGCCGGCAGTGCTACGTCGGACAAACAGGAAGAGCTATCGCGGTAAGGACAAAGGAACACGAAATGGACGCAAGATTTAAAAGGATTCAGCAATCAGCAGTGGCAGAACACATACACGAGACAGGAATTCAACAACGTCAAAGTGATAGCCACCACCAAGAACTACGGAAAACGAGTCATCAAGGAAGCCATAGAAACAGAAAAGAACAAGATCGTCAACAGAGAAGAAGGGTACCACCTTAGCAACACACGGTCGAATGCACCAACGGCGTATATAAGAAGAATGTCGAACAATGGAGAATCAGTTCAGTTATCTTGAAGAAGCCGTCGCCATGAACGGCGAAACGTCGAGCGAAACTCAGAAGAAGTTAATAGCAATAATAGTAACGTTGCTCGGGAATAGTCTACTAACTTTGGGATCAATTTTGCGACTGCTGGGCAGAACTTATTCCTTATTCTTCTTTGTTGTTCGCAAATAGTCTTTGGAATTTTGATTTAATTCACAAGAAGAAAATCTATTTGAGCTAGTGACCTGTTGTAGGTCTCCTTTAGGTTGCTTGGTATAAGCTGTTCGATCCTGTTTACAATGTTGTACTTAATTTCTATATTTTTTCTCCGAGACCTTTCTTAGTTTTTCACTTCAGCCAAGTATGGTAGGTAACTAAATTCTATGCCAAAGGACTTTCCTTTCCTGAAGACGTGCCATAAGCGTATGGAAGATGGAAGACTTCAAAACCACTGTTAACACCAATAATGGATTACATGCAAAAGTTTGAAAGGTTATTTGATTCGAGGTCTTTGAAGAGAAGAAAAAACACTCCATTTTCTTTCTTCCCAAAGACCTCAAATTAATTAATTAAATTTTGAAGAGAAATTTCTCATTCTTCTATTCCAACTTTTGCTCATTTGAGTCGTGCTGTAGTTTTGTATATTTCTGCCATTTCAACGTCTGCTCTTCCACGTATTTCTTCTCTTTACTTTTTATTTGTTCTGATGGTAAGTTCTGATTCAAAATTATGTAAATTGCGAAGAGACCATTTATAAAAGTTCTGCTCCTCTTGCTCCGGATCCAATTAGATGACATACATGCATCACTGGTTTTTTGCCTTTAATAGAACCTTTCACTGCAGACGTTTTTAACCGCTACTCAGATTGTATGATAGCGCGTGCGAATATATTCATTTAGAGGAGCGTAAAACCAAATCTATGATAAATTAACAACGAAGCAAACGAAGCTATGATTACAGTTAACAACGTTCAGAATAATTTAATTGTGCAAACGAAGAAGACTAATGGCTCCGAACAATCAATCATGCTCCTCCGAGGAAAAACCTTCAACTATAAACAAATTACACTTAAAACGATGCTACCAATACGAATAGGGAGGTTGGAAGCTAGAAAACTTGAGATATAGACATTTTGTAAGAATGGAAGAAGGCAATCAGATTAAAGAAATAAGGGGATGGGAAGCTACATCAACACCAATAAAATAAAAGGGAACGGTCTAGAAAAGCCTGAAGAAAAAACTTTCTCAAAATTTACACTAGAAGAGAAGGCTGGATCTCAGCTAAAAGAATGGCCAAAGGTAGAAGATGAAGAAACCTCGCTTAGAAGAAAAATACAAGTGAAGTAGTAAAAAATCTAGCCAGCTGAAAGGTTATCTAAGACGGATTGGATTCACGTCATGGATATGTGGATGCAAATTAGGAACAATTCAAATACAAAGAAACGCTGAATACTTGGTTTTATTCATAAAAAAAAAATAAACTCGTTACAATCAAGACCAGAGAAGAAAAATGATTACCAATTGGTGAAGGATGACATATCGTCAATAAAAATAGAACAATGGAGAGAAAAAAATGCAAATAGAAAAGAATGGAGAAAGATGGTAAACACACCAGTCTTTGTAAAAAAAACAACTAGAGGGCAGCAAGGAACTACTAAAATTTCATACGAAATGCATTAGTTTATTACATTTTATTTCCGCGCCTTGCTCAAGATAATGTCACCAATTCGTTTGTACAAAATATTCTTACGAACTTACTAAAATAAAATTATGCATCTCACAAAGTTGATTTGACAAAAACAAATTTATTTCGTCACAAGCATTTTAACACAATGAGCGAGTCAAAAGTACATAATCAAATCATTCTTGACCGCTACATAATGTACCTTCTCTCTCCGCAATTCTCCCATTCTCGAAATACATTTTTGGCAGCTCTCCTAATAGAATGAATACCTTGGCGATTTTAGCGCGGCACGACACACACAAACATTTTATGACAAAACAGTATGATTTTACGTTAGTTTACCGAATGCCAAGAGCTTTCTAGAAGTTGGAGACGGCATTTTATATTTGAACCGTACACATGTTTCACTTTTATGATGCGCCGAGTGAGTCGAAATGATTCTTATAAAACGTGCAGCGTACGCTATTTTAATCTCGCTGGCAATTAGAATAAAATAAAATGTCGAAATAGGTCGTCGGTAATAGAAACGATGATTGAAATTTTACGATGGTGAATATAGAAATGGTAAGATGAGTAATAAACGCGTGCTTTATTGGAATTTTTATAAAGGCAGATGGTTCGCAATGAGATTTTTTTTTCGTCGATTTAACGTAAAAAGCAGCGATGAAAATTGAAATTGAAGATCCCATGGTTTATGGTTAATATAAATAAATGAGAACACTTTTTCAACAAGAATCATCATTTCTGAGCAATATGGCGCACTGGAAGTACAGGATTAATTATGTTCACGTATACGGATTTGTATTATTACAAACGACACTAACGTATCGGTACACTCCGCATCACACAAGATTAATTAATTGTGTGTGGATCCCCATTATCAGCCGTATGCTGAAATGATGTGAAAAAAGACTCTAATTATAACGTGTCTGCCCTAAGCTTAGTCTTAAGAAAAAAAAATCCTTTGGGTAAAAGCCGGTACAATAAAGAACTTAAATTCATAAAAAAACGTTGCTATTTACAATGGTTACTCTTCTATAGAAGTCGATCACATGCTTAAGAAAGTCCAATATAGGCATTTTATCTAAGAAATTCCACGATCTTAATCTCGGCAGAGAACCGCGATAAGAAATTCGTGAAACTTCTCTTCCACAGCATATCGAAAGGTATTAGTAAAGTTCTTAGGAGTCGTATGTCTGAGTTTGCCAAATATACTTAAAAACCTTCTTGGCAATCGAAAAGGCATGAAAGAAAGGTCGGGAATTTATAAAATTGCATCTAGTGACTGTGATAAAGCCTATATTGGCGCAAACGAAAAGAGCAATAGGCACCAGATTGAAGGAGCATATCAGATCCTATTGATTTGGTAGAATAGAATCGTCAAGTCTAGAGCAAGACAAACGAAACCGGGCATAATATGAAATTAGAAAACCTGAAATTGATTAAGACGCTTACGAAATTGTTTAGATAAAGGCGTACGCGAATTTGAAGAATAGAAAGAACAGACCACAGTCCTACTCAGTTCTAGGTCTTTTTGATTTATTAGGGTAAGGCGGGCACGTTTTACGTTTTACGTGCTACAATAACAAGCAGCTCCATCTATTTTTCCGTATTTTTTTCATCTGTTAATTTTAGATAGTAAAAGTAGATACTGATAAGAACAGGCATGTTAGAATTAGAGGTTTTTCTCACATCGTAACCTCGTAATAAAAATTATATTTATCAGTTATCAGATCTCATTGAAAAAGTAAGAAATTTAAAGAGAGGTAACAGCTTAAGTTTTTACAAACAACCACTGGATGACACTATGGAGATTTTCTTAATTTGACTTTTGTTATTGTTGAAGCAGCGACAGAAATCGGCCGACTAGTTCGTTTAGATTGAGCGTTCAAAAAGAGCGATTTTATGAAAAAATGGAAATCTCACATGAAACTTTTCGTTGGGAGGATTTTAGTAAGACCTAAACACATCAATAATGCCTAAAATCACTTCCTTCAGCTTCCAATAATGAAGCACTATCAGAAAAGATTGGCTTGCAGAATGTCGTCCTGGTCGTGCTTCCGTGAGGAAGGTCGACCAACCGTCAGGAAGGAATTTCGTGAAGGTCGATCAAAATCGATGCTGTGCGCAGCGCATGAATGAAAAAGGTCGGAAAGCGACTTACTGTGAGATAGAAGCATCGTTAAGCATATCGAACTACAGTATATTCGACTTTGCATGAACATGTAGGTGTGGAAGAGATCTGCTCCGGATGGATTCCGCATGATTTGACCCAAGAATAAAAAAAGGACTGGCGTCATTTGGTGTAAGCAACCAACATCCAACATCGCAACAGGTGATAAAACTAAGAGCCGGAAACAATCAACGTGTGCTCCCCGATGAACCGAATCCAACTTAAGTTGTTCGCTCATGAAGTATTTCCAAGAAAATGTGTTCCAAGCATTGATTTGGAGAATGGAAGAACAGCTCATGCTGAATGATTGGTACAGAATTTGTTTGCTGGAATTCATCAAGAAAAACAATCGACAATTTCGCATCATCCTTCATTATGATAATACCAACTCTCATGCGTTATGTAAAACAAGTGATTATTTGAAGGAGAAAAACATCGTATTAATGTTTCATTGCTCGTATTTACCTGCTTTATCGCCTGACCTCTTTCTTTCCGAATAATCTAACTAAGTACGTTTTGTTTCAGCTTTATTCTTGTTTGGATTTTCTTTCTTTCTCTTAATTTTGGATTTCCCAGAACCAGTAATTGTTATTAATATTACGACTAAATGTTTTGCGGAATATTTGAGGAACTTGGGATATTTCAAGCAGTATTTTTTGAGTAATCTGTAGGATTTGTTTGCTTCGTTTTTTCGAGATTATTCGTAATTTTGCCCAACCATTTTCACTTTATTTATACTTTCCTAAAACTTCTCGCATTCCTGACCAAAATAAACGAACGTACTTATTACTTTAATAGCCAGCACTAATATTTTCTATCTATACCTACTCTTTCATTAGACACGTATATAAGAAATAACCTACAATTATTATACCATAGATAATTTATAGTCATATAGCAAATATTTCTATCTTGATAAACATTTTCCATTGTTTACAATAATCTCGACGACTAGAGCAATTTGTTATTTTTACAAGTATTCCGTTAATAAATAGACTTAATTAATCAACACCGTTCACATAACAAACACTAGCAAAATACGTTTTACAATTAATCATTTCTACATTTTTGCCTATCGCTCTAACTGTAGGCATTAGAATGTTGCACGTTTTCCCTGGCGATTTTTAAGAAATGCTGATTAGTATTGTAATTGAGGTAATTGTTATGGGAATTATGCATAGCTAATGGCCGATGTTTGGTCCGATAAGCTAGTGAAATTGTTTGAAATAAACGAGTTTCTATTCTAATCTATCATAATATTTTCTATTTTATTTACGTTAGTAACTGAATGAAATAAATAGAATATTTTTTTTATTACCAATGTAAGCGTTCTTTCTTTGTTTCGGATTAACGAGCGTATGTGGAGGTCTCGGAATTGTGAACACAGATTTTTCAAAATAATTTTTTTCTTGTTATTGAAACCTAAAGTATGTCCCATAAGTTCGCAAGCACAGACAAGTTAATTTTTTTGTTATTTAACATATTATTGTTTTCTTAAAATCCGCCTTAATTCTGGGATCAAATGAAATGGGTACATTTTTTTTTAAAGTAAGGGTTCCAGAGTTTCTAGTGTTTTTTTTAAGACGACATTTATAAAAACTGCAATTTCCTCGCAAGTAAGCTGATGTGTTTTTTGGTACCTAGATTGAGCGTAAAAGGACCCTACTACATGGCATTTTTTTTTTTAAGAAACACGCTGTATATTATTTTAGTTTAGAATTTTTGGCAGAGATTACTAAACGTGTTAGTGGACTAAAATCAACCATTTTCTTCTTACGGCGTTTTTTAACACTTGTAACTTCTGAACAATAGAAGCTGGAAAAACAAATCGATTTTTATCTTTTTTTTTGGCGCAATCGAACAACTCCTATTTCCGGTACTACCACAGGTAATACCAACTTTCTTAATAAAATAAAACAAGCTGTATAATGTTACGTTTTACAAAGGTATTACCAAAATCGTTATTGATACATATCCTGATTTTCGACATATTAAAAAAAATTATACAGGGTACGTTGGAATAAGAACAACTTTGATCTAAGTGCACTCGCAGACGATAACTTCATATGGCATATTTTGTCTTATAAAAGAGGCCTAAGTCTATTATATACATGCAGCTCTTTGGCCAATTTTCCAAAATCTGCCATTTTGCTCATCTACGGGGGGCATGTAACTTGAATGAAGTAGAACTTAAAAAAAAAAGAAAAGATAAGAGAGAAAAGTTACACCGTCTTAAAATAGTTTTTTTTGATTTGTCTTACTTCAGTAGAATTTAGACTTCTTTCATTCTCACATATTCAATTGTGTATGAGGGTAGTAAATTCAAGAATTGGGGTTGGAATTGATTGATCACCCGCTCTATTTATTGGATTCGAGACTAGTCTCAAATAGAACAGAAGCCAAGAATGGGCCAGGCCGGCTCGTCTTGGCTCAGCCCGGGCTTTATTATAATGAAACGCGAGGTGCGCTCGGCCCGTCAACCCCATTGAGACGACCAAATGTTTTTAGTAAATGAGCTTTAAAATAGATCAAAAATATCTCGCTTCCATGAAGATGTCGAAATTTTCAGGTACGATATGTCAGAATAATTTTCAAAAGAACAGATACAATTGAATTTCTAATATTTTGTTCCTCGCATTAAAAGTTGTTTACTTGACTTTTTTTCAAGTTTAAAAGTTTTTCTAATACCAAGAAACTGGAGGAAAGAGATCATCAACACTGCTTCGCCTCTCATCATCAACAACCAAATGAAAAGTAAATGAAAAAATGTGTTTTTCTAAAAAAGGAAAAACGACAACCGGTGAAACTGACCTGCCAACGAGCGATCCGTGTCAAACGTAGCGGACCCGGTCGGGTCATGCTAACAAATGAGTTGGCATAGACCGACATAATTCTCAAAATGCACCTCTCTACTCCCAAATTTTCTCTCAGTGGACAGAGATTTCCACTGACTGAGAAGACCATCACATTCGTAAACGCCTATTTTGCAGAACAAGATGCCAGTTACTATTCGGACGGATCAAAAAGATCATCGCTGAGCAAAGAATACATAGACTTACAAGGAGACTGGTTTTGATACAAAAAAAAAAACTTTTCGGACTACTCTCATAAAGCTTACATACCCCGTAGGGCCGTTACCGCACGTAAAATAAATACACTTATATTTCCCCAAGTGAAGTTGATGATCTCTATTACATTTCTGATTACTTTCTGCTACGCTTAAAATTATCTTTTTCATAAGTAAATGATCTCAATTATAGTTTTTAAGTTAACGCATTAGTCTTTAATTTTGCTTATTGTTACATTGATACAAAACATCAGGCTGTAAAAAGAAAACAATCTCCTCCTCAGCACTTATTTTTTTCTTCGAAATGCGTAAACAACATTTACGCCTATTACTTTTCAATAACAGATTTTATTTATAACGTACCTTTGACCTCGTAAATTTCGATATAGCATTATATCGTCGCAATTGCAAGACGCTGGTTTGGATGTTATATTTTTCTTCCCAACAAAACGACCGATTCTCTCAATCAATTACAAGGTTACCGTACATCGATACTCCTTGGCAAGGTTTGTTGTTTGTCGAGGCAAATCATGCGTACTGGACACCAATCATAATAACAATAGCAAAACAATAAAGAGAAGCCAAGAGACGAAGACAGAACAATGCAATGCAGTAGGTATTATTTACTACCCTGGGGCCGTCATATCTTAATGGACTTAGATCACCGGAAACAGTCTAAAAACGATTGTCGGATGTGTGGAGACATTTGCAATTAAAAATAATTATAAGAATGCAGGATTAAAGTCCCCATTAAATAAAACTTACCTTGCAGCGTACTTTAATCGCGATAATAACACTAATTTAAAAAAGAAGACAAGAAGGTCTTCATTCGCGCAAAGAAATTTAGTTTATCCAAAATATATATTGCATATAAAAAATTCCAATGTCACCTTCTTTACCAATATAAAAATGAGGGTATCTATAGCGATGAAACTATACGTTTAGCTTCATTACGTGCACATTGCTAGAGCTATTAAACGCCAAACAAATGTCCAAAAATTATGGAAACAACTAAATGAAAACTCAAATGCGAAGGATTTGGTAAGGAACACTTACAGGGCTATACACACAAAAAGATACCAGATGCCGTTTATCAAACCTAGCACATTTTCTTTTAAAAATTCGAACGTTACTATAGTCCGCCACCTAGTACTCAAATGGACGAATCTGGCACATTAAAAAAATCTTAATACCGGCGATTACTACGCTTGAAGAATTATCCTTCAATTTCATGTGAACCGATTATTTTTCTAACAAACAGATTATATAGCAAAATGTTTACTTTTATTACATGAACGAACACAAACAAGTACATGTAAATAAAGAGAAAAAGTCAGGTGTTATTAACTTTTCAAATCAATAAGTTGATTCAGAAACCGTTTCGTTTTTATAATAATAAATAATAATAAAGACAATAAAGATACAAGAGACGGAAAAGCGATAAAAGAAAACAACGTCGTACGATCCCGTTTTCTCTCGCCCATTCTGACGTATCTGTCTAACAGGTCTACCGTTTATCGCGTTGTTTTTTCAAACCATTAACGCGACACTAGGATAGAGGATTTGAGCGCAGGTCCAGACACGGTCGTCTATCTGGCCCGCTGGAAACGAAATCGAAAAATCGCTTCAGCCTAGGTAAGCTTTACGGATCCAGCTTACCGAACGAACACTTTCCGCGTATTTACCCGTGACCTCTAGGTAGCGGTTAATGATGCATAATTTTTCCAAATTTGCTTGCTTTCGCTCGTCTCGCATCTCTCTCCCGCCCATGAATGATCTTTCTAAACGACGACATAGCTAGACTTCGTGCAGGTGTCGATCAGCTATTATTAATATACTACGTCTAGGTGTTGATCAACTATTATTAATATACTACGTGCAGGTGTCGATCAGCTATTAATATACTGCATTCATTTAAAGTATAAGAAAGGCTCACATTATCTCGGAAAATGTCCTAAACAAGAAAAAAATTCTATTAAACGTACATCACGCAGATTTTTAGAACTACACGTGTCCAGGGTTTAGGCCGTTTTATGGTTAATTCGCAAAAAGTGGTAGGCCACAGTTTGCACAGCAACTCAACGTGTAAACCATGCCAGAGACGAAACTAAATGAGCGGAAAGCAGTTGATCATGCTAACTCAACACGTGGACCATACCAGGGGCGAAAATCAATTGATTTTCTCCTGAAGAAGAAGCCCCTATCTATTGCGTTTAATGCAAAGTGTAAAAGTTTTTGTGGAATTTCGATATGATTTCTAACAATTGTTTCGAGAATTTGTAGATTTCCACCGCCAACCGTAAGACCGAATGGGAATCCACAAATTCTCGAAACAATTGTTCCGAATTAATCCAAGAATTTGTGTGGTGCACATCCCTATTTATTTTGACATTTATTTACACTGAATACACGTAATTTTTTTTTGCAAGAACAAAGTCATATAATAAAGGTAAAGGTGTAACATATGCAGCAGAGGTTTTAATATTCTTACACTTGTACTATATTTGAGGAATCTGGATCTTTAAACCGTTAAGTCTATTCTCTCTCCGAGGTATTTGGTTTGGAAATTTTCAATTCCTTCGTAGTACACATACGAATAAAGGCTAAGAAGTTATACGCATATCAAATTCAATAGAATTTACTTTCATCAATTAATGTCTTGTAACATGCAAATCACCGCGATCTAGCGTAAAATTTACCTAGATTCGCGAAATTTTTACACCCACTTCGACGCCCTCCAATCGCACGGACGATTCTTATTCATCGCCAGTCACCTCCGTTTCTCGAGAATTCGCGTGACGCGACCCTGTTTTTGCTACGGTTATGCCGATTGCAACCAGTGCTACTCATGCTCCGATCGAAAAAAATTCTATTGCGTGTCGTACGGTGCATTAGGTTCACGATGATTGCGTTGCGACAGTCAGTTTAAGGTCGCGAATGACAATGGCATCGATTTTTAGCATGTTAATTTAAAATAAAAGGCTAATAGCATTGCATGTAACAGATTACTAAATGAACGGAGTCTATAAATGGAAGCTGCTTTATTAATATGATAACCTTGTCTGTGGTAATGGTGTATGTAAGGTTATTCCATTCAAGAAGTGCATCATGAATAAAATAATATATAAAGGCTGAAGTAGGCTGGAGTTAAACAGAGGCTGAAGACTCAAAACTGCTGGATTATGTGTTAATCACTATTACTGATCATAATAAGAGGTTTCGGGGTTATTATGTTATGAGTTAACCTTTCTAGAACCGTGAGACCTCTTAGCTGGTCAAAGAGGAAATTGAGTCGACAAACTTTCGATCTAATAAGGACCACTGGTCTTCCATCTGTGTATGTAATAAACTTCAAAAACCTTCGCTGAATCTGGTTTAACATGTAAGAATGCTTTATTGGGTACGAAATTGTATATGGCACAACTTAGTCGCAGTGATGGCGGTAAATTCCTAGAAATTGTTAAAACGAATCCCAACATTTTGGACACTCACTTATGCAACTCATTCAGATGCGGAATAAATGTGAGCGTAGCCAAATGGATAAAAGTGAAAATCTTCACTGGTGGATGATGGTCTACCCCATACCAGATAAGTATTAACTACAGGTTCAAATTTTTTGGAATACGTAACTTTGTAACATTTGGTAAAATTAAATAACTTCAGGTCGTCCTCGCACCGCTCAAAAATAACATCCGTATTATGTTGGTGTAAAGCAATATTAGCAGACCCGCAAATCGTCGAATTTATTACAAAAGTCACCATTAGCCACCGTGTACCGCAGTGCTTATTACATGGCCAGCGTAATATTTTTACTTTCTGCATCTTCCAGTTAGCCAGTTTCAAATTTATATATTTATTGCTTTATTTCTTTTATTGCTCCTTCTAACATTGAATGGGGAGAATAATATTAGACTTTTGATTGTTTCAAACATCTCCGCGGTTTCGTGTTTTATCCATATACGTAGTTGTATGGTACATGCGTTTTATTCCTTTCACACCAAAAGAGATCAAAGCTGAGTTGGATGAAGTTTTCAATTTTGCACGAAAAATTGGGCGTGAAAAAAATCTCGGCAAGATGGGTGCCACGTTTGTTTTCAGTGGAGAATAAACGCCGACTCTGAGGCTGTTTTGGGGCTTTTCCGTAACAACCCTGACGAGTTTCTTCGTCGAAGCACAACTGTCGACGGAACATGGATACACTACTGCACTCCAGAGACAAAGGAACGGTCAAAACAGTGGGTTTTTGAAGGCAGATTTGGCGCCCAGTGACTTCTTTGATTTCCAAATTTGAAAAAATGGCTCAGCGAATAACGGTTCACTAGTCATCGCCGAAAAAGATGCCTATTCTGAGGACCTTCCGAAATCCTACTTTTTGGAAGGCTTAAAAAATCTAAAGAAACGCTTGAAAAAGTATGGAGACTATGTTGAAAAATAAATAAAAACCTACAGAAAACACTTTGTTTTTCTATGGATTCATTCATTGAATGACCCTCGTATATTCTTGTATTCTTCATTTTTCCAATATGTTCCACATATTACTTTTATTTTATCCAGGGCTTCCTCTAGATATATAAAGCACACATGTGTTCCTCTATTTTTTTTTTACAACTCTGTTATTTGTTTGATATGAATAGGGAATCCTGAGTAGTTCTGTTTGTTCTAAATCGGAATTGTCCATCTTCGAGTGTATCTTCGAGTTTTTATCCGATTCTTCTTTCTACGATTTTTGCCTATATTTTAGCTGCATTGATGAGAAAAGTAATCGCTCTATAGTTCTGGCAGTTCTGGGGATCGCCTTTCTAGTACATTTGGGATTATTATCCCTGTTTGTCATCTTTGTTGGTGTTTTCCCCCTCTTTGGGCATGTTATTCATTATTTTCTCATTATTCATATAGTCCATTTTGCTCATTTCCTTTGTTATGTTGTCATATGCGAGAAATTTTCTTAGTTGACATGTCTTCCAATTGCGTTATTGTTGTTTCTAGTGTGATATTTGTTTGATCTATATTGTTTCCTTCCAGCAGTTCCTTAAAATATTGCTTTTATCTTTCCATGATTTTATCTTCCTCTGCTACATTCTGTCCTTTATCTTTTATGATATGAGTGTTATGTACTTTGGTTTCTTCATGTTTTAAGGTTCCATATAGTAAAGCGCCCGACATAAACCCATGTTGCAGAATATTATTAAAAAAAATTAACACCTAAGTAACATCGAGGATTACTTCACATGCATTTGCGTAAAACAAATTATCCATAATTTTATATTATATGCAGGGTGTTTGCAACTATCGACGTATGAAAGCTTGCCAGTACACTAAAACTAACATGTGCTATTGAACTAAAACAGTTTTAATCATTTGACACTTCCGGTTATACCGGAAATAGCTGTCAAGTTTGCTATTTCAAATGGAATATGCTGTATACAATTACATTTTTGAATTTCCAATTTCAAGGTTTCTTTGATCAAACTATGTCACTATTTCTAACCAAAATGGACGAGTGCGTGTCCTCTGGATGCGTTGGAAAATTGGAATTTTGCAGAACTGTTGATGACTGAATAGAGAGTAGTAGAATCCGAATGAATTTTTCGAAAATATTATACAGCGTGTCCGACAATTACGCGTAAACTTTCAAATCGACCTATTTTTCATTTTCTTATCACATTGACAATATATAGTCCGTCTAGAAAGTATCCGGAAAACAAAAAGCACAGCTATAATTTTACGGTATATATTTTTGTTACTTGAATAATAAAATCACAACAAATAATTAATCTCATTTTCTAATAAAATCTCCATTTAACTGTGAACACTTAACTAAACGTTCAGGTAATCCTGAAACGAGGTCAACGTTATATTTTTCGGTGATAGTGGTCCAGGCTTGTAAAACTGACCGAATCAAATCTTCTTTATTTGCTGGTGTTGGTCGTTCTGCTTCAATTTTCATTAGTCCCCATATGTTTTCGATGGGACTAAGATCTGGGGAAGCTGCTGGCCATGGAATTGTTGCCAAGTTTTGTTCTAGCATCCAAGCTTTCGTGTAGGCAGGAGTATGGCATCTTGCATTATCCTGTTAAAAACGCCACCTTTCGGGATATAAAGCACGAGCAATACTATGCACTATTAACGGTGCCATCAATTATACAGAGAGGTGTAGCACCACGCTGATAGATTGCCCTCAAACCATTATTTTTGTGGGAAATTGGAAATTTCAACGGTAACATTTTCTCTTGATAGGATTTTTAGATGATTTGCACCAAGCTGAAAACAACTTTCGTCAGATATAAAAACATCACTAAAATTATCGTCTCGAAATCGTTGGCAAAAATCAATTCTTCGTTGCTTTTGTAGAGGTGTCATTGCAGGGATTTTTTTTGGTTTCCTTGATAAGTAACCTTGTCTTCTCAGTGAAATGCGGACAATTTTTGAACACACTCTTATTTGGCGTTGATTTCCAAATCCGTTACCCAGTTTTCGAAACCCTAGGCGCGGGTTTTGTCGTCCTAAAGTCACTAAAGCGTTTTGATTGTTTCCGCTAATCTTACCCGGTCTTCCAGAAACTGGTCCATGGCTCATATCTCCCCTATTTTTTATCCTCTTTATTGTCTCATATTCTGCACTTTTTCCGAGTTCAGTCAACTGCACTAATTTTTTCACGTTTTGAACACCTTTTCTACTCAAATATTCCACCAACTTTCTTCTTTCTACTTGCGACATTATTTCATAAATATTAAGCCTGTTGATAATCAACAATATTTGACAGGTGGTGTTGTTATATGATTTTTGCCATGGCCTACAGTCAGCACAACCTACTTGAGCATTACTTTTGTCTTAGGATCTAACAAAAAAGAAATATATTAAAATTAAGAAAAACGATGAATTCCGGATACTTTCTAGACGGACAATAGATATTTATACTTTTCGAACATCTCCGGAAAAACAAGAAGGCACCAAACTTTTATACTTACACAATGCCGCATTTTGCTGTACAATATATTTGGACATATGTACTATGCTGCTGTTATTCTTCTGAAACTAATTCGTTTATTTGAATGTGCTACTATCATTTCTCAGTTGCCTCAAAGTTTTGTAGACTTCTGAACAATGCGTTGTTGGAGTAATTAGTTAAGCACTTTTGTTAAGAATTGAATTTTTTTGATTAAATATCACTCAATAATTCGTATTTTTTTTTTCTGGTTTCACCATTAATTTAGATTTATAACTTTTGAAGAGGACTGTATATAAAACAAAGCATTTTAATCGTAGAAATGTAAACAATCCAGCTACCAGTAATAATAGTAATAATATTAACGATGGCGATAACGTTATAGTAGTGAATTTCGAGCTGTAATTGGACTTCTCTTTCCACCACATATCTATATGCATAATTCATTTGTTATGATCCAGTTCGCGATTAATTATGGTTCAATTGAAGAGCGTGCATGAATACCGGGCACTGTTGTGCACATCGTCTTACTTCCCCACCGATCACAGAGCGATTGCGTTGCGACTTACATCATAGCTTCCTAGGAAAAAGGCGCTGCGAAATGGTAGGAACGAGTAGAACAAAATCACTTAGAGCGACAGAACCGAGCGATTTATAGCATCACTAATCGATAAGCCGTGGAATTATCGGCCGGTTAGTGTTATACAATAATAAATAAGAAAATTAATAAATCGCGTTTTACGGAAAGAAATGCCGTGAAGTGTTGGTATTGTGGTATTACGTCACTTGCAATAATTCGTATATTCACATTTCTGTATTCGAATAAATTTATGCTTTGATTCGTTACAATTTCACGATTGGAAATTTCAAGAGACTGTCTTTTTTTTTTAAGTGAATGTTGCATTTATTATTCTGTCGCTCGTGGTTATTGAGGTGCTTTCTGTAAGAATCTCGGGACGAGGAAGGTTATTAACATTAGTCTATTTTACATTGTAAGCAATGCCCAAGATGTATTAACACTTATGATCCAAGTCTGCAAGGTATACGCAAGTGCTTTAATTGCCATAAATAAAATCCATCTGCCTGAAGATTTTTTCAACATGTTTTAAATATTGAATAAATAAGTTTAAAGCCCCCTGCGTTAACTTTGAATACAATATATGGCTGATTAAAATGTGGAAACCCCGTATTGTTGCCACTCAAAATTAATTTAGGGGATAGAGGTTAACTTTGTGTAAGGCCATCTTAATAAAGGAATGGAAAAAGAGAGGGTCCTTTTCCTCACATGTTCTTTGTTAAAAAATTGCCACCGGTTTCGTGATAAAACGTGATCGTATTATCAGGCCAGAACAACAGGATCAAATGAAATTGTGCCAAAAAATTTAAAAAATCCCTCAATTGTACTGTATGATTTTAAAAAGTTGACTATCACAAATTTAAAACAATTGAACTAAAAAAAAATGAAAAAAATATTTTATTTACTTAATTATTTTAAATGTTAATTTCATCGGATCTTGTTGTTCTGACTTGATGATGGGATTTTTATCACGAAACCGGTCGCAATTTTATAATGATAGCAAGGACTGTGCAAACAACACAAAAACTATCGGTACACTCCGCACCACACAAGTTTAAAAAAGCAATTAAATCGGAGAACTGGAGAATGAAGAATCCACGCATCCTCGAAACGGTCGTCCCGAATTAATTAATTTATTAAACTTCTGTGGTGCGGAGTGCGCCGACACCTTTGCGTTGTTTGCAATTTTATAATTTAATTAAAAAAACTTGTGATTAAGAGGACCTCCTCTTTCATTTCTTTGTCATACTTAATCTGTTGTAGCAGCACCGGTTAGAGAATTCGTTCACAGCATAGTCAAGAACATTGCAGAAACACCTGAGGTATTATCCGTATATGCCATAACATGTGCAGGTGTGCAAAAATTTGCAAATATAAGAGGAACTAGGGGCTCAGAAGGGAATCTTGGGCCACTCCCAATCTAATTCGCGCTAACGATGAGACCCGACAAAAAGGAACAAAACCAATCAATATCTTCCATCTGATAGTCATCGCTCACAATTTCTCCTGCCTAAAATCTAAAATACATCCAAGAATAAATTCCAAAAGCTCTTTTGAAGCCTTTTCGGTGAATTTTGTCGTGTTGGGCAGTCGAAAACAGGAATTTGTTAAAGAAGTCGACTGTTCCATTATATTCTATTATATACAAGAGCTTCCAGTACTTTTGGGTGATAATAACAAAGTACTCCTTGAAAATTGTTTATTATTCAAGACAAGTAAACATTTTGTCACGTACATCGAGAGTACAACATAATTAACAATAATTATTCTGTTGGAAGGTACAATTTTACGTCGGACGAATACGCTGATACCGATTTTATTATTTTTATATTTTAACGCTTCAAGAATTAAAAATAGCTGGATATCAACCTTCGTATACAAAATTTTGTGTAGCCTTTTGTACAACTTCAAGACGCAAGTGAGCATGCTTTATTAACAGACAAAGTTACGTTTACCAGAACTTTGCAACAGATGAGAATAATACTGAGGCACTGGAACACGATAGAATTTCACTAAAACCATTACTACAACAATTTCCTAACATTGGACCCGTTAGTTCTTTCTAGTTTTACTGATGAAGATGATCCAAACGCACGCTCAGTATTAGTGAAGTGGCGTGATAAGGTACCTCGTTTTTAGCATTTTAACAAAAGTACATAAACTAGCGTTTTTTCAAGATAATTTTTTAGCAATGGATAACCATAAATCACCATTTAGATGCTTTAAGGATACAGAATTTGGTTTGAAAAAATGCTTTACTAAACCGTTAATGTAGTTGAGTTAGCTGAAAAGATGATTCCTTTTAACTACGTTAAGAGGAGCAAGTCATTCAATGGTTAAAGGATGTATTTGCTAATAAACATCAAAGAAGCAATGAGGGTGTAATAATTCGACCCATAAGAACCCACGATTTTTATCTTTAAGGGCATTTAAAGCAGTAAGTGTATCGTAAACTTGGAATATCTGTTAGAAAGAATCTATGAAGCAAGTACTTAATGATACTTTTTAGTCAAATTTAAATAAAGATCAAATTCGATTTTTTTTCCGGGGCACACCACGTCTATAGAAACAACGTTTGAAAGCAAATTAGATCGAAATTTCCCAGCAACGTTAGCCTTTTTTTTTTACCAAGAACATATGTTTAACCATTTTTTCTGTTGTTAAATCGCAGCTCACTTACTAACCAAGAATGTTATGATCTATCACCAAATTCCTTTGCAGAATTGTCTGCAACGACATCTTCGAAAGAATTTGTAAGAATCCCTATGAGATCAGATGAATATACATATTTCCAAACTCAACAAAAAAATTCTTAAATAAAATTACTCAAATCGTCCCAAAATTCATCAGGTTTAGCTATTCTAGGAAGCTCAGTACAAGCTGATTGATTTTCGACTCACACCATGGGGATCTCGCCCATTTTCGAAAACAAAGAGTAGGTTTGAATTTGGCAAAGTTGCCAAATTTTGTATTTGTTAGAAACTCGAACAAAAAAAAATAGACCTATGACAAATGACCAAAACCACATTAATAAGCCCACCTTCGTTCCTGCATTTGATGGTGTACTCGAAATTTTTATATGACGTCTCTGTTCCTTCTAGCCATCATCAACTTCTTCATTTTTTTTTGGATTTTGGCAGTCAGAAAGAGTCCCTTTTTCTGATTTGAAGTGGATTCGTGAACGCCTTCAAATTATTCCTTGTATTCTTTTGTTGTCTTAATATTCCTTTCTTCCTTAAAAGGAAGAGCTCCCGAGTGCCAAATTCAATATCCTGATGAAACTTGGTAGAAATGTAGAGTATGTATAAAATTCATAGAACATGCACTGTTTGTACACATTCAGACTCCGACCATGAAAGCCTAGAGCTACTTATAAAATTTATTATTGTCACCAATTTTATGCGCAGATAAGGTTTACACGAAATTTACAATCTATAAACATTCATTTTACTTGTACAATACATAATTATTGGGAAAACCGTAAAAAATAAAGTTCCAAGACATAACGATAACTTTCCTAATAATGCCATTCCCCCCCAAAAAAAACTTTCCTAAGTCGTTATAGTTTTCTCCGATTTATACACGAATAGAATCCGCTGGGACGAAGGAAACAGGCAACAAAAATCAATGAGATTCAAACGAAAAATAACGATAATGCGATACGCTCGCTTTTACTGCTTCTCTAACGGCTGCACACATATTCGTCGTATTCGCCCAGTTTTCTCTAGTTAAAATTGCGAAGACGTTTCAGGGCATTTGGCTTTGTTCGCCGTACAGAGCTTTTGTATTCAAAACGCGCCTCCGAGAGTACATTGTACCAGATTTACACAAATATTTTACCACAGTTATTTGCAAATCGAGCGAACGAAGAGTGGAATAGCACTGTTTGAGAAGTTAGTACATTTATATATATGATATAATGTTTAGTGTGCGGTTTGGTTTAAAAATATTGGCTAGTTTTCTTGCATATTCAGTTATTGAGTATCACATAAATCTCATTTATGACAAAGGCAACGTTAGGTGTGAGAAAATATTAATATTTTATTTTATTATCTAACAGTTACTTTGTGTGTTACATACCTTATTGATAAAGTAAGGCACAAAATTTATAACTTGAGCTATCAAGTGATTTTTTTGAAACACGCTGAAACATGTCAAAGGCACCAGGCGACGTAAAATATATTTTTCTTTTTTTTTATTTCCAGTTTTATAGCTATGACGACATGTTTTCTGTGTTGTAATTCTATTTTTCCCAAAGAAAATGAATTTTCTATTATGATAAGGGATGGCGTTTGTAGTATTGCGGAGTTCACTGCTTCACAAACATGTTGTTTTCCATAGAGCGACGAGTTTTCATTGTTGAACAGTATTTTTCTAGTCGTTTATGTGCACGTGTTGTAGACGAATTTCGTGAGAAATATCCAGACAAAAAGAAAATCGGGAGACCGGCCATTTTGATTGACGCTAAACTGGTTGAGATTAGAAATGTTATGCTGCGTTCGCCTTTAAAAAGCTTGAGAAGACATCGCTCGAAAAGCGATGAAAAACTTGAAGTTTTAGGAACTGAAAGAGCCGGATAAAAAAAAGCGCCTAATGTACTGCAGGTGGTTTCGGACATTCGTCCACAACCATGGAAATGAAGAGCTTGGTCATGTTTTCTTCACTACTGAGGCGTGGTTTTACCTTAGCGGATACGTGAACAATCAAAACACAAGAATTTGAGAGAGAATGTCTATATGGAAGCCCCTTACATGGTCAGAAAATTGGGAATAGTGGGCCATCTTTTTTAAGACTACAGTGAACAGCGTTGTGTACCAAGACATCATTTCACAATTTATTTCGTTGCTTGAAAACGATGAACGTTATTGTTGGTTGCAACAGGACGGGGTCACGTCTCACACATCTAATGAAACAATGCATTTCTTACCCCAGTTTTTTGGTGAGCGACTCTAAAGCATTATGACCCCCACGGTCTCCCAATTTAACATATTCAGATTATTACCTTTGAGGTTACCTTAAATGAAAGCCGACCGCACACACTGGATGAACTGAAGATGAACATAAAAACGGAAATTAATAAAATCTGTGTAATCGTGCTGCATAGAGTAGCCTCAAACATAGTAAAACGAGTTCACGCATGCATTACTGAACGAGGTAGCCATTTTGAGCATATGATGTAAAACATGTAAAATGTTAGTAATAAGTGTTGTACATTTATTTTGTGCGCCACTTTAGGATCTCTCTGTATAATATGATCAAAAAAGATTAAGGTGGCAATTCGGAAGGAGATAGTTTTAAGTTGTTACATTTATAACTCTCTTCATTAACAACATTTTTCTGTGACTTTATTGTTGCCCTTGGCGTACTTATGTTTTGTGATATCTTTGTTGTTTACAATGGCGGTTTCTCCATTGGTGCAATTGTGCAGTTAACACCCAATAAAATTACATTAAATAACATTATTTATAGATTTCATAATACATACAGAAAACAACTATTTTCTACCAACTATTTCAGAAATGTGAAGGTCCGTTACAAGATCTCTGGTTCGATGCATCAGGGTGGACGAACCTCAGACTATGGACTTTACGAGGGGAAGAATTAAAAAAATTTAGAAATTTTGAGAGATCTTTATTTTCAATAGGTGGACAAACTGAAGTCACTAAGCGAGATGTGTGGGTGGTGCTGATGACAAATAACCTATTGGACGTTAGTTGTAACGTTACAATACGCAGAATCATTCACGCAACCCGCTCATTAAGAATTTAATTTTCAACATTGAAGAATGAAGAACATTACAAAATTTCAAAATTAAATTCTTATTAGAACATTAGAACAAAAATTAATTTACATTTTTAAAAAAAAAAAAGAAAATTACATGAAATATTAAGTTAATTCTCAGATACTTTAAGGCTTACAAAGTGTTTAATCGTATATCAATGAATATTTAACACGAAGCGCCCTCTTGTATTGGTTCTAAACGAGCCCGAATTGGCGCCTTTTTATTGTGTCCATAGTTGTCTCTTGAATTTCCTCTTGGCATCTATTCGGATAATTAAAATAAAGTAGATCTACCCGGATCGTGTTTGGTAGGCTGACCTGCAGTGTCGTACACTGATAAGAGCCACTAGGAAGCTCGAAACACCTGCGTCTTCTAACCAAACGCTGTTTTTAACGTTTCTAGCTACGGCGCGCATTGGTCTATAGCATTTCATATGTGCACTTTTTACTTTTGCACGTTTGAATAAAAAAAATTTTTTTTTTTTATTTTTTTAAATTACAAAGACAAGATGACATTGTTAATTGAAATAAAATTATATTTATAACTTCTTCTTAGTTTTAATTGGAAAGAGAGATAGTTTCACAATATTTTATGTTATGTGGACCATGTATTAACATTAGCATCGATAATCAGCTTACTGGCTCAGTCATGTTTAGTATTAAATTAAGCTTGCATTAAACTTGCCATTGAAGTTAACTTTGTGCACTTCAACGTTTGAATTTGCTTGCAAAATTAATCACTTAGCCAAATACGTCTTCTCTCAAAGGCGACTCAAACTAAAAGAGAAAGGTTATCGTCTCGTGCCTTCACTCCTTCGTTCACCATAGCATTTGGCAAATTTGCTAATTACGATACCCATTTCGAGTTCGCAATATTTCGTATTAATTCAATTAAATTTAAATCAAGTAAAAGTTTTTTTAATACTATATTACAGCCTGTAGTTTGCTATTGGAGTTCGCTATCTAACGCCCAACTACTTTACGTTGCATGTACCGGCAACCTTCTTGACGACTTCTTGTTAATTTGCGAAATTATTGTAAAGACAAAATTGAATGTATTACTGCACAACGAAGCGAAGACGAGTTAAACTGGGATTATCGTTGAATGGAGATAATAACTTTATTTAATAAAACGTCAAGGACATGAAGAGGGGAACCCAACGTTAGAATAGCCGCCGAAAAATCAGAATCAGGGTTCGCTGGGGCGAATATTATAAAATTAATTAAAAAGTAAATTGGAAAAAAGTCTTGATTCTCTGTTTAAAATTAATTGGATTGCTTTAACTAAATCGCAGTAAAGTATCATGGTACTTTAATGATATTTTATAAAAAAAATAAACAAAAACAAACAAATTTAAAGCAAAACAATGAAAAAAAAAACAATACTTGTGTTTACAGCTTTATTATCTTATTTCTTCTCTGATTTTCTGAAGCGTCTCGGCTATTAAAATTTTTGGTTGAGGTTGCGGTTTCAAGCATTCCCAACTGAATGTCTTATTACCATTTGTTTCGGTAGTTCTTTTCTTTATGGTAAATAATTGAAATTCTTTTTAATTTTAGCGGATATATCTGGAGGAAAAATTTAATCTTAAACGTCATTGAAAAGATGATTCTCTTTTCCGATAATGATATACGTAAGTATGTATTTTAAGTCGTATAAAGTAAATGACTTAATTAAATATTATGTGATAATATTTAATTAATAATTATAATCTAAAAAGTTTTTAGATTATAATTTACTCACTAAGTGAAGTTAATTTTAAGAAGCGGAGATAATAGCGAACTTCCGGGACTAAAAAGATCGAAATTTTCTTATAAATAGACCCCGACCATTCTCGTATTAAATGGCAAAAATATACATATATTAGAAAATTATCGATATCGCAGTTGATTTACCGTGAAACGGTGCGTCAAGCAGGGCTTCTTGTTGCCACTTACATTACGGTCTATTTCCTTCGACCGACGCAACGCGATCGAGTTGGTAAATAAAAGTAAAAATAGAAATAATATGATACTATTCATGCTACTATATTAAAGTTATAATAATTATAATAAATCTGCTTAGATATAAATTTGTATGCACGAACGATAGATATAATTGACTATGATAACAATGTTAAACAGGCCATAATGTATTAAAATATATGATGCAATTTAATTATTAAAAAAAAAAATATTAATGTATGTCTTGAATACGGTCTTCGTCAAATAGCTGCAACATGCATAAATAAGAAAATCACAGCATACTCGATTTAACAGACTTTATAATCACTGTGTCCGAATATGTTTATCTCAGTAGTTGCAGAATTGATCCTAAAACAGAAAGAGATCTCTACTTGGGCCAAGACTCGACTCTAAGCACAACCTTAGAATGCCATAAACCCCCATCAACAGAAAAAGGAAAACTCCCATGCAAGGATATTTCGAATAATTTGTTTATTTGGGTTTTTAGGTCTTTTTGGAAAAGAAAACAACAAAATTAAAAAATCTGAAGAAGATATGGATAAAAGTAACAACGAAACATGTTCTCAACACTGCAATCTGTTGTAAAAGTTTGTGGTCAGAAGCATCTACTGGTTGTACACAATAGTTGCAATAGTTGAAGATAGAAAGCAATACTAGAGATTGCAGTGGATCACAAAACAAAAAACTCGCTTTTATGGTACTATTTTTTTCAATTTATCAGCCAAACTCTTCTAAATTGAGAGTCATATTTTACGATCGGCTGCATGTCGGCTGCATCTCCAGTATTGTTTTGTTACCCGTAAAGGTTCATAAAATCAATACAGATTATTATTATTATCCCCTGAATCGACTTTTTGTCCTTATGATGCTAAAAATATTTAATTATTGCAATGTTTTTTGTAATTTGTCCCGTACTTGGTAGATAAAGGCTTCAAACTTCCTTCTGGTTAGTTTGCTAAGAATGTCCGTTCATTCATTCAATTTCTTCAAAGTTCTCCCAGATAACGAAGCCTTCCGTTTCCTCTTATCTAGTAAAAGTTTCAAACTTCCTTCTGGTTAGTTTACTGAGAACAACCGTTCACTTCGAATTTCGTTTATTTAATCTTCATATGGACTATTATTGTTTCTTCAAAATTCTTCCAGATAACGAAGCCTTCCGTTTCCTCTTATCTAGTAAAAGCTTCAAGCTTCCTTCTGGTTAGTTTGCCGAGAATATCCGTTCACTTCGAATTTCGTTTATTTAATCTTCATATGGGCTATTATTATTTTTTCAAAATTCTTCCAGGTAACGGAGCCTTCCGTTTCCTCTTACCTAGTAAAAGTTTCTTCCTTCTAGTTAGTTTGCTGAGAATATTCGTTCACTTCAAATTTTGTCTATTCTTCCAGATAATGAAGTCTTCCATTTCCTAGTACCTAGTAAAAGCTTCAAACTTCCTTCCAGTTAGTTTGCTGAGAATATTCGTTCACGTGGTGTCCATTTAATCTTCATGTGGGTTATATGTGGGTTATAATTTCTTCTAAATTCTTTCGACTAACGAAGCCTTCCATTTCCACTTACTTAGTAAAAGCTTCAAACTTTCTTCTTGTTTGCTTGCTGAATATAGCCATTCATTGTTTAATCTATAAGTGGTTTAAAATTTGTTCAAAATTCTTCGAGATAACAAAGTCTTCCATTTCTTCCTCGCCTTATCAAAAGTTTCAAACTTTCTTCTTGTTTGCTTGATGAAAATAGCCATTCATTGTTTAATCTATAAGTGGTCTATAATTTGTTCAAAATTCTTCGAGATAACAAGTCTTCTATTTCTTGCTCGCCTATCAAAAGCTTCAAACTTTGACTAATAAGTCTACTGAAAACATTCATTTATTTCAGTTTTTATTTTAAAGAAAAGAGGTAATAATGGTCTGGATCTCACAAAATCTCTTTAATGATAGATCGCTACCGGTTTCGAGCAAAATTTAGCTCATTTTCAGACAAGGGTTAATTTGTTATTAATTCTTCATTTGTTTAATCTTCATGTGGTCGATAATTTTTTCAGATTTCTTCCACATATGAAAGTTTTTTATTTCTTCTTTACCAAGTAAAAGCTTCAGACTTTGTTCTTATTAGGTTGCTGCTTTGTTTAATTTACAATTTGTTCAAACTTCTACGAGATAACGAAGTCTTCTAGTTCTTCATTGCCTAGCAAAGACCCAAAATATTCCTTTATTTCAGTTTTTATTTTGAGAAAAAGAGATAATAATGGTCTTCTCTATCTCACATATGCAAGTATTTTATTTCTCCTTTACCTAGTAAAAGCTTCAAACTTTCTTCTTATTAGATTGCTGCTTTAATCCTTCCAGATATATGTTATTTAATCTATAATTTGCACAAAATCCTCCATGGAATTAAGTCTTCCATCCTCCTCTTAACTAATAAAAACTTTAAACTTTCATGTCGAGTCTAAATACAGAAACCATCCTAATTTAATTGAAAATCGACATCGGTTGCGGAAACCCTCAAAATTATTACGGATTATCAATTATTCTCTCCGGAATGAAACAATTACATAAAGGAAATTCTCACAAGTAATTAGAGCCCGAAAAAAGAGATAACCTCCAACAAATGTGCCGTAATCCCGCTAAAATCTAAATTTAAATTAAACCATCTCCCTTTACGGAGAACCTTAATTTGACACTTTCCCATATTTGTTCTAAGCATCCGTTCTTTGGCCGAGAGAGACGAGAAACCACGGCAAGAAATACAACAAAAAATAGTCGCTTCTTTCCTTTCCAAAACCCCCGTGCGCTGTGTATAGTAGAGATTCTTATCGTCGACGGTTCATCGTCATGGTATGCCAGCTCGCAGGTTAGTAACATGAAAAACATTCTCATCTCGTTGCTCGCGAGACTAGCCGACTAGCGATTATGAACAGTGCGCTGCTAATGCGTTCCTCCGAACGGGCGAATTGTGGTGAAGTCTGAAAGTTATTTGCGTACTGTTTAGTTGGGCTTTGGTAGCGGATTTTACCATTTCAAGTAAAAGCAATAACTGCGGCGGATATGGTAGTTCATTGTAAACTGTTTTGCATAAAGGAACACGTAGAGGTAACTAAGATATTCCGGAGATTTAACAACTCTCGGAAAAAAGTAGAAATTTATGAGCTCCGGTATTACATTTCGGATAAATTTGGATTATTTCGTTGTTAAAAAATCAGTTTCCCAAGTGTTATATGTATGTTATGGAGTAGGAATGTTTTTGCTCTGGGCTGTGTATAGATGCTTCAAATGACTCAAGATTCAATATAAAAGCGACCCGAAGCACACCTGGAAATTGGAAAAGAAGCAATTGGGGAGAGAAAATTTAGGTGTTTTCCAATTACAATTACTTCTTGTGGAATCAAGTCTTTTAGAATCAGAAAGACAGTAAACAGTAGAAAGTAAGATAGCACCAAACATTGAAAAATGATTATAGCAAGATTAGGATCAGCTGATGATTTGCAAAAGTAATTCTAACAGTTTTGAAAACAAAATACATTTTTCGATGCATCCGGCAAAAGTTTCGTTCAAGGCAAATCGTTTTATTTCCCCAAATTTATTTAGATCCTCGGCATTTTGTCCAAGAAGGAGCTTCTACATGTGATAATTCCTACTGCCCTCTCTTGTAATTTAAAAACCCTTAACGATACCTCAATATCATTAAAATTATTAAATGCGTTTGGAAGCAAGCTAATTATAGTTTTTAATTTCGATTTTAACCTCAAATCTAAAGTCAAACCTAACATTTTTGTAGAGCTAGAAAAAGGAACAATTACCGAGATTAAGATAAATTTTCTTGAAGTTTATAACGTTTATCTAGCCTAAAATTGCCAACTACAGGTTTATCTTCGTTTGTCGAAAGTTTATTTTTCATTATGTAATACTGAAATTTACGAAACATATGAATAGTTAAATGTACGCTTTCCTGAAGAAACGAAGGGCAAATCATAACTTTAGTGTCACTAGTAAAGTTCGCTAATTTCCGAGTGCTTCACGAAATTAACAGAGACTAGACAGACTTGTGTATATTCGTCTCATGAGAATGGGTTAGTGTTACTCACCGGTTTCCCTGAGAGTCGACAAAACACGAGCCTGTCTAGTCTCTGCTAATATCGTGAAGCGGAGAACTTAAGTCAATAGCATAAGACGACAAACTGATGGAATCATGGTTGTAAAAAATTCCTCAAATCATTTAGGAAAACGATAAATAATGTAGGTCCTAGCATCGAGCGTTGAGGAATTCCTATTGTAATAAACCGCCTATCTGATATCCCTCTAAGCCCGTACCTTGACAGCTTTTCCAAAAGTAATACGGCTGAAAGCTTTAGTTATACTTCCAGTGAGATCGTGCATTATGTTTCACATTGCTTTATTTTTATTTTGTAACCTTAAAGGTACATTATATTATTCCGATGTTGCAATTTGTTGCCCGGACCTTTTTTAATTCTTTTACGTTAACATTTGACTTGGCATCCACTTCATGTCGGTGTAATAAACCCAAAAGCGAAGCTGCAAAAGCACTTACGGCCTGAGTGTCACATTATATTTCTCCTAATAACGACCCAAAAGTTAAACAAAACGAGCATTTTACGAAACATTTGAGATTTGTTTAGATGTTTACGTGATTATCAAATTTGTATTGACACTTATTCCTATATATCAATGTATTATTACTTTACATCTCTAGGGATGTAAAATTCCATTATATCCCGTAGTCAAGATCAACCAAGGTAAATAACCCGTAAAGCGCAATTACCTCCTACAAATCACGGTAGTAATTACTGACTTACGCAGCCAGTAACAGGAAGATGTATTTCTTTGTTTTCTTATTTGCTTTGTTGTTCCAACTACTTAAAAAAAAATTAGTGTCAACAAATTTAGACCATAGAACCTGGATAATAACGAGAAATCGACATAAAATTTTTGTCCCTTAAAGAAAGACATTGCCTTAACTTCAATATTTCAAAACTGCCGATGCAATCATACATTTTGGTTCAATTATATCAATCTAATGATTATATCAACAAACGATTTACAATTCAGGGCGCAGCTACCGCTATATCTGCCCTAACAATGATACAGGGTCCGGGGTCCGTGAACCGGAAGGCCCACCAGCACCTAATCTCTAAAAAATTTTAACGGAAGCACAGAAAAATGTATTATTTGGAAACTTTTATACATTAGAAGGTGTTTTACCGATGTAGCTAAACAAAGTTCAAACATTTCTTGATGACTTAGAAATAATATAAACAGCATAAGACGTTGGGCTATGCTGGACGATGTTGCATCTGTATCTCTTAAAAAGGCCTGTCCAACTAGATGGTCCTCTAGAAATGACGCTTTGTTTGCAATTAAAGCAAACTATAAAACAATAGTATAAATGAACTTATTTTAATTTCTAAGAACAAGGTGAGTCAAAATATAATAAAAATATTTGAGCGTTGAGAATTTGTTTTCCTGATCAATATGCTTAGTGATGTAATTAATCCCATATCTAAACCACTATAATGCATTAATACTGATTTACACTTACTTGTTAAAAAAAATCTTACTAGCGATCCAACAAATGCAAGGAGCGAGGAGGGATGGATTTCTTCTTTACAAAAGGTTTCCAAATTGCTCGCAGAACAATGGAGCGTAAAATCAAAGAGATCGGAGAACTAAACAATTATCCGATGAACTAGCTCTAAATGAAAGAATTTCTGATCCAAAGTCTTACTTTAAACTATCAGTGCTTTAATTTTACAAAGTACAAGAAGGTTTAATTGTCTGCATCTCGACAATACCGTATTTAAAATTTTGCAAGCACATAAGTTAATATCACTAGCTGAAATTGAAATCAATAGAATTTGAAAACAAGTAGAAGGATGATTTAATTAAGAGTTTTTAGGATCGATTAATTTCACTAAAAATATGCCTAAAATCAGAAATTGAGCAGATTCATGCAATTAAAGAATTAATAGATTAATAGCATACAACAAAACTCCTTAAGAAGTGGCCCAACGGCGATCTTAAGCTGAAAGCTTGCCAGGACAAGGAGCTCCTATTTATATTTCTTTTTTAATTTCGTTTAAAATAAAAATGCCGTTCCTATTTTTATACGCTTATTTGGTAATACTCTAGTGGGGCAAGAGAGGAGAGACCCACTTGGTAGTTTATGATGCAGGACCCGCTCTCCAGCTACGCCGCTATCATAACTAGTTGAGATAAAGATAAAATTTGACAATAACTCATGCAAGCGTGATCCAACTAATTTTAGTCAAATAAAGAAATTGAAAAAAGAAAATTGCAATTTTCCACAATAAAAAGCAACGTTTGAAATCACCTAAATAGCTTAAAACAATTACCTTTCCGGGTTACCATGCAACCTCAAAATCCACCGCTGAAAGTAGATCCCGCTAACGACAACCTTCACACGAACCTGGCGCAACACGACATAACGTAACCTTTCAACGACAACAAGTACAGCAAACTAAAGAAACAAAAAATGAACGCAGCGCAACAGCAACAAAAAAGCGATCCGACCTCTCCACCTGACAATCAAATGGTCAAGCGCGCTCTTCTATCTTCCCCGCGGTTTCTTTATGGGCTCATGACCGACGTTGGAACACTTTACAGTATGTCCGAGGCAATAAAACAAGGCGCTCGCGACTTGCGAGAACGACAAGATCGCCTGATAGCTCAATTGGCAGTCGAAAAGACACGCCGGAGACGTCGGAACGTCGAAACATGGAAAGAAAAAAAGAACGAAGAAGAGAGCATAGGTACGCTAGAGATCTTCGGTGAACGTTAATCGTTGGAGGAAAGTACATCTTATCCGGTCGTTCCTCTTTTTTTCGTTTAGTTAAGCGGCGTTTTCGTTTGTTGGTTGTAGCATCGTTTGCGGATGGCCCACAACCGCCAATCAGAGTCTAATGATCGTGATGATCCTGTTATATCGCGTTTTAATGCGAAGTGAATGCATTAGTGAAATGGCATTATTAAAATGGTTTCATAGAATAAGTCATACCGTAGTATTGCTATTTTTATAACAATCTGGCTAATATTTACTACTATTACAAGATTATCTAAGATATAAAATTATTTTTAATGTTAACCATAAATAATATCAAAAAAATAAAAGAATATCAAAGCTTACATCGTAAACGACGCTATTGCTACCAATAATATTAAAAGAATGATACGGCCTCCTAATTCGCCAGACTGCAATAGCATCCAACATCTTTGGGGAGAACTTGATCGACAGATCAGAAGCGGTGGTCAACCCCGCTTAAGGGAAGGATGCTGACCCGCCGAAGCATGCAGCCGGTTCCTACCAACCAATTAGATGAGTCCAGAGACTCGATGGAAGAAGACCAGTTGGTCGCTCCTTCCCCTATGCTCCCCATGTTAGAAAAGCTCCCTTCTCAACCTGATGGATAACGGTCTGTACCGATCTCTCGGAATCTACTTCACATCTTACTCACTGGGGTCTAACCCGCGCAAGACAACTATTGTTGCCAAGCACTGGCAACTATCGCCCAACGATGGAAACGGGATCGACTGTGAGGTACAACCGCCTACGATTTAAGCCTACACAACGGGGATGGCTGGGCGCCGCCGGGATATTCGTTGCCCAGAAACCTGGGATTGAGTCAAAGTACGACGGCTAGCTCCAGGCCTTATGGTCCAGATAAGCGACACCACGCAAGAATAAAGACTAACTAAGAAAAGTAAGAGATGCAGCTTGGAAGAAATCAGAAGGAAAAGGTAACGAGAGGCAATAGAATATTTGAACGAAAAGGATTCGTAACTGGAGAGACATCAAAAGGCAAAAAAAGAAATAGAAGAGAATCGCATAGCTTTACGCCTAAAAGAGTTATTTAAAGTACACTCGCCAACAAGCAAAATAACCTGTCATTCTGCTTGTAAGCGAGTGTATATATCATTCGCAATGTAGTAGTATTGGCTTAGCTCTGCTTACGTAGAAAATGGAGGCGGAGAATTGTTACAGGTTCGCTTACTCAAGAAAGCATGCAATCGCGATGATGGCAGGCAAAGATTCGCTTCTCTTTCAGAACTCCCGCCTTATAAGACTTCCATCCTCTTCCTCAAAACTGCTTGAGTCAGTCAATCTAACTCGCTTCATGAACGTACTGCATATCAAAGAGCCGTTTTCCGATGAACATTTTTGTTTTCCGAATATTAGAATATCGGCAGATCTCCAACTGTTCTGTATTTCTCGGCATTTCGAGGGTTTTCGGTAAGGTCTGGTGCCACGATTTGTTGCGAATAACGAAGAAAATTGATATCGGCAACAATATTTTATCACTTGTGTGGGCTATATTTGATGGGTCGAAGTTTCTCGGTGAGAAATGGTTACATTTCACGAAGACCAATCCTGGCCAAGATGCTCCGCAAATGCAAAATTGCTCATTTATAAATATTCTTATTGCTTACTAGAATGGACGACAGCCATGGCAAGTACTTTATACAAATTGGATTTGGATCCTACAGAACAAGACCCGCAGGATCATTACAAAAGCTCCATGATTTATTCAAAGCTTCGTAAAGACCTCCAACTCTTATGGCTCTCATAGAAAGTAGGGAATTCGTCTAACCGACTACTAGCTCGTACGGTAGAGGAAACTCAGAATTGCTAAGCTGTAATCTTCAGCAGCAATACTGAACAGTTCAGTATTGCTGGTGAAGATGATAGCTCAGCTATCGAAGCGTACGTCCAGTGTTAGTGTTGTGGTAAGGAGTAATAGTGTTTCAGTGTTCCGGTGCCACAGTGTTCGAGGACGTGATTTAATGGTATTTTCTCTGGGAACTATGAACTCCATTAAGAAGATAGAGAAATTCGGACAAAGACAACCATACTGTCTCCAACAGATATAAGTACTTAAAGGCCTTCCCTCCAGTTCTAGGAAGAGAAGAAATATTTGATTATCCCAAAAAAAACTTTTTTCTCTTAAAATCAACATATCTACAAATAAGACAAGCAATAAATAAACAATTGCTATCCACAAAAGAAAAGAAAATTAACGATCGTCTCTCATTTGCAATTCAAAACTCACGTTATAACATTTTATGGGAATGTGTCGTCCCGTAATGACCGCTTGTTACTTAATTAGCAGTCGCGCCGATGTGTGTATGCGAATTGCCGAGGAAATAAGGGGATTCAAACCAATTCAATATTTAGAATCCTATTAGACGCAATAAAATGATTGACGACCACATCTCACTTTGTGTCCGTCTCGAAATTTATTAGGTGTCAAAGATGAATTATTTAACATGAGGATCGTTAGGACGGTGCAAATTGTATGTAATTATCAATACAATAAAGCGAAGTATATTGTCAATTGTTGGTTGTTTACGACTGAAAATATATACAGTAATATTTCTACGCAAGGTGAAGTTTGTATGAGCAGAATTTAATAATAATAATAAATTGTTATTATTGAAAATAAAATATTTTAAGACACAGAATAAATACATTTCTAATGGTTTGTTACGGACACTGTCTGATTGGTTTGCCCACAACTTTCGCTAAGTCCAGAAAAAAAAACTAAATACTTAGTCTTTCACACAAGGCGTAGTCGCTCAAGAATTGCGGACCTATCCCTACACCAAGTAGAATTAGAGCAATCCAATTCCATAAAATTTCTGGGTGCCATTTTTGAGGATAATCTAGTCTGGAATGAGTATTATCGCGCATTGGCTAGCAGACTCTTCAGCAAGCGTTGTGTCACGATCACAGGTAACGATGGAGTGCCTTCTGCCGCGGAAATCTATTCCAGATTACGATATGGAATGCTCTTGTAAGGTTCATGGGCTGCAGCTGCTAAAGTGTTCTTGGCCCAGAAAGCTGTAATGAGATTGTTGGTGGGCGCACGTTTCATGGAGTCTTGTGGGGCTGAAGTAGCTGTTTATGTACATAACCTTTAGTTTGAATTCCGAACCTTACAAGAAGTAGAGATCATCTACACACTACTGGCGCTACAGTAGCTGTTACTAGCTTAGGATTAAAAAATGTAGGGATTAGGATCTACAATCACCTCCCCAGAAAAAAATTAACGAAATCACGCAGTTCGTAGTTTCCGCAATGCTATTAAATAGTTTTAAAGTCATTGCTTTTATAATATGGATGAGTACTATACTTTATAAACCTGCTAGCTTCTTTTGTTTTTTGGGGGGTTTAATATTTATTATTTTTGTTTTTTTTTGTTTGGTCGCTGATCCTGTTTTTCCTTTTGGTCTTTCCTTTTAGTTCTTACTTAGTTAGCTTCTATAAGTGGCTAATTTCAATCAATTTGGTATTTTTTTTTAATTTGTATTAATTTTGATTAAAGAACTTATAATTTTCCTTTATTTAATTTTGATTTACTCTGTATTTACATTGACCATTTTCTTTTACCCAATTAATTGGTTTATTTTTTTACTTAATTTTGGAGATACGTATGGAAGTAGTATATGGAATACACGCAGAATCTGAAATAAAAAAGAACAGCAAAATATCCTACAACCAGTATGATCTGGTTATGGTAAGCAACTCGACAAGGAAATTGTAATCTTTCGACTAGGAAATCGACTTTTTCGGTGCTTAACGCGATGTCAACGTAAAAACGGAATTTTAAACCATTTGGTTTAATTTATTGATACAAATTATTCCTCAGAAATTCTAGTTTTATGTACGAAGCAAATTTTCTTCTGTTATTTATCGGTTGTTCATAATAATTGTTTCAACGACTGCTTTTATTCATTGAACAATACAGTTCGATTTCAATTTATTTATTTTTTACTTTAGAATCCATTTTTTATTTAAATATTTAGTTTCCTATTCTAGATAGTAGATTTAAACTATAACAAATGGTTATTTACTTTCTCGCTCTATGTTTTAGTTCAAGTAGTAAGATTCACCATTATTTATTTTGTAATTCCGTTAATTCCTTTAATAATTAAACCTAAATTTTCGCTTTATGTGAATTAGAAGAATAAATTATTTTCTTGAATCTCGAAATGGAATAATGGATAGTGATACACCCGATACCATAGACAAAAATAAACGGGAAACGACCAAGTTTTCAATGCGTCTAAACAGACTCTTGTTTTGTCGTTTCCATGAGTCGAACAAACACGAGTGTATCTAGTCGGTGCAAAAATTCCTCTTCCTCTACCTTGCCCATCACTGGTATTTACCCAAACTAATTTCATACATCCACAAGGTGACTGTAATCGGTGTACTTCTATAGTGGGTTTGATTCTGTATAACCGTCTGCAAATTTTAGAATTTTAATAGTTATCATTTCGCCTGGGGGTTAAGGTGTTCGCTTTCAGCATTCGCAAAATTTGGAATAAGGAAAGCTACGAAACTACTCTGGGAGTTGCGAGCTCAAGGTTCGAATCCATTACCCCGAAACTGCTAGTCCAGCATGTTAGACACTGTTTTCGTAACTATCTAATTTTTTCTTTGGCTGCAATGATGAAGTGCAAGAGTTGGACGTAACGTAAAGATGTCCAAGATTCTATAGCAGCTCTAAATAGAGCTGCAAGACAATGATCTAGGCGATGACGACGAAAGAATGTATTACAACAACTTAAAATATAAAAAAAATATATTTATATTCCCAATATTTGGCGGTATATTGAATTTATCCGGAAACCGCCCAATTTTTTGGAAATTTACCGAGAATTTTACTTTATCAAGTATATTAACATCACTGATCGCGATTGATCCGAAAGGTACCGAAAAAATTAGCTTCCTAAACACAATTATGAAATGACCTTGTTATTAAAGCTCCGTATCATGATAGTCAGTAGCAGTTGGTATGTAAAAAGTTGCGATTTGGAGGATGAAAAATCGAGATACCATTAAACTTAGTTCGGTTAACAGGTAAGTACAATCTATAGTGTTATTCATGAGGTTATACAAGAACTTCAAGCTATTGTGCTGGCATCGCAAATTGCAAACTGCTGCAGGAGAACAATTGTGATTAAAACCATACCCTCACGGTTTTATAAGAGAGATATCCAAAAAATTTGCGCTGAATTTTTTCAATCAATAGGAATAGGATGCTCAGCGTGAACTGGGCATGCGATTTTCTCGGTGCATACCTGAGTTAGGTACGACCGAGTTGGCTCAAGAACCATTTCTAAGTGACGCACTAAGCAACACGACACTTAGAAGCAATCTTCTGAAGTCTATTGCAAATAGGCCAGCGAATTATTTTATTAATCTAATTTTGTAGATAGTAACAGTCGTCCACAACACTAATCTCAGTAAATATTTGCAGATCATCGGCAAAAATACACATTTTACATTCAATACAGATAAGCATGTCGTTAATGAAGAAATTGAAGAGCGCAGGGCTCCAAGTTTGATCCTTGTGAACGTTGCAGCTTATTGCTTAGGTAAAAACTCACTATATGACTATAGTAAACATATTGTTTAACAATTTGTTTCAGAAATTTACTAAACCCGAATATATTCAATTTTGCAACAAAAAATAAATTTGTCCCACAAAAATTAAGTATTTTGTTGTTCGGTATTAGGTTAAGTGAATTATTGTATTTCTAGATTACATTTTATAAAAATATGTGAAATAATAAGAAAAGATCCGGGAATGGATTTGCCTCATTGTATCATACGTTTGTTCCTCGATGATTTTCCTGCCTTAAAATAGATAATTAAAAATGAGTGAGTTTGTAAGTAAATGACGATAACAGACGATTTCATTATGGCAGCCTACCTAAATGTACGAACCAAATATTTGTTATTGTATTTGTTATTCGCCGACAAGTATTGCAACGAAAAACTTCATTCATTCTTTTTTAATGAAAGATCTACTTGTATAGCTTAATCATTGTCACAATTACTGGTACTTGTAGCGGGTTTGGAGTTTTAAGTTCTCGGAGTTCCGGGATCAACTCTCGTCAGAGTAAAGTATTTCGTAGTGTTCACGTTACTCTTCCAAATTTTGCCAAATGCTCGGGGTGAGTACCTTAAGACCTTTTTTATCCAGCGCAGATACTCACTGTCGAGTGTTACAATAAGCATTTCTTTTCTGCTCTCTCTGAATCCTTTCCCATTATGTAATTATATCTAACCGCCGCGCCGTTTTTCCCAAATTCATCGAAATTGGTTTTCCTTTATCAATACTTTCTACTCAAAGAGAATGTCGCTGGTTAAATCAACAAAAATTACTCTATTAAGATCTTTTGCTTGGATGAACAAGAACATTAAGCAGTTTAATAATTCTAGTTACGGCAACATAAATTAAATTTTTTGACATTTTTTGTTAATGCAATTGTGGTTTCTTGATGGAAGAACAGCTGGTGTTATTACATATTTCTATTGGCAATTTTTACTGTTGTTTTATCAGATTGCATCCATTAAATCAACAAAAATACGACGACATTTTGTTAAAAGAATAAACGATGCCACTTAATTTTGTCTTCTCTCGGTGTATTTGTGTTTTATTTTGTTTTAGTGAAAGCAGATTAACGTTAAGGCAACTCCAAAATTATGAAGTTTAAAAAACAGATCTCTATTCAGTGTAAAAAAAAACATAATAGACCATTCGATCCATCAAACTGATGGACATTTGAAGAAAGTTATATCCAGAAATGAATTATTTGGGAAATACTGCAACAAATACGTATATACAAATAAGACGAATAATGATAATTGATGGTGGAAAGCACAGTAAATTATTGTAACCTATTAAGATCGTATTGCACCGCGCTGGCCAAAGAAAACGGTTTTTGCGTTTCTGAACAAAAAAAAACTATCACAATAAATAAATATTTAGCCAATCTAAACGAAGCCAAACAACACACATTGTACAATTGCAAACTTTCATCAAAATTTATACAAAAAAAAAAAAAAAAACAAAAGAAAGTTTATACGTTTACGTAAAAAAAATACCAATTCGCCCATGAAATTTGTGTTTCGGACGATGCCCAATTTATAGAAATTTCTAATTACCGACCGCATACGTATTCTCGATATGAGGCTTATTCCATCGAGTGAAAACGATTTAATTATCATAGCAAGCACGTGCCGTATAAATTTTACATTTTAACACATTATCCGCGTATATTTTTAGATGGAAAGTAAACGATAGAGTACAGTAGTGGCCGAAGATATCGAAGAAACGCGATAGGAAATTGAATCGCCAGCGGCAATTCGAAACCAGGGATGACAAAAGATGGGAAATTGGTTGTTGTGACCGTTTAAAATGCATCGCTTTGCATTTTAAATCGTCGATGTTGGAAGTTGTTGTTTCGATCGCTTTAACGATGCAAATTTCTACAAAGCGAAAGCGTTGCATTGAATTTATTGGATTTTAAACGTGCTTTTAGGTATGTTCCTGAATGTATGCGGTTTATTATTGTTATTGCAACCAGCGCGGCATTAATGCCTTCTTGATATTTATATGGTCTCTTCCTCGAGGTCTCAATAACAAGATCTATTCGAAAATAGGAGATACGTATCCGAAATACCGAAATGTGCAAGCGAAGTATTTGACATTAAATCCGGATCTGGATAACAGGTAGTGGATCCGGATATCTGGATCACAATTTTATCGGACGAAATAATTTTTGAAATATGTTGGCTTTAGTGGTAATTCAACATTATTTCTTCTCTCATTTTCTATTAAACAGAACACAACTAGTCTCATATAAAAGCTAATTGTCTTCACCGCCCCTTACTGTATCTGGAGTTCCTCAAGGCAGCGCTCTCGGTTTTTTACTGTATATTATCAACACGTCTGCATTACTGCAACACACTACCCGATAAAAACACAGACGCGCTATCGGTTTTATTCACGAATCAATGTTTATAGACATTATATAAAATGTAAATGAGGGTTATTAATAATTGTTATGTAAATAGTCCATTTATAGATATTTCTGGGTATTCATTGCTTTATGAGGGGTAATTGAGATTTTCCCAGATCAAAATAGGAATTTTAAATGCGACAAAAAGTTAGACCCTATGCATTCACTACATTAATATAAGCAAAAATGTTTTAATTTGATACTTCTCTTTATATGCAGCGGTTGTGCTGGTAAAGTGTACACATTTCACCACGAGAAATTATATTTTATAAAGTGTTTGCAATATGGGTAGAAAAAAGCAATTATCCTTGATAGAAAGGGGTAAAGTTCTAGCCTGGCACCAGGATGGTGTTAGTAAGAAGGAAATTGCTCGTCAGTTACGAAGAAGCGATCATTGCGTTAGAAATTTCCTAAAAGAAAATTACGGCAAATCAAAAGGCCAGAGGCGACCGAAAGCTGTAAGTGAGCGGGATAAACGCATGATATTGCGGTGTGCATCCAATTCTTCTGCGTCGGCGAGAGTTATTGTAGAACAGGCGGGGGTCCAAACGCACGTGCGTAATGTTCAAAGGATTTTAAAGGCGTCACCGGTAATATAACGGAAGAAAATGTTGAGAAAACCGCCACTTTCAGCGAAACACAAAGAAGCGAGGTTGAGATTTGCTGAAGAACACATATCCTGGAAGAAACAATGGGAAAAAGTTACATTTTTCGATAAGAAACGTTTTAATTTGGACGGACCGGATGGGTACTCGCATTATTGTCATGATCTGAGAAAGGAACCAAAAGTGAAAATGACCAGACAATTAGGGGGCGGATCTGTGATGATATGGGCAGCGATTGGATTCCGCGATAAAAGTGGGATAGTATTTTGCACAAACAAAATGACATTTGTGACGTATAAAGACTTATTGCGTGACAATCTTCTACGTTTTGGAAACCAATGGCCCGGGCGCAGTTTTGTTTTTCAGCAAGATAACGCGCCAATTCATAAAGCAAAAACCATTACTGAATGGTTTAAAGAGAAAAAGATTAAAACTTTACGGTGGCCGGTACGGTCACCAGACTTAAACATTATTGAAAACATATGGGGTGAATTGGCACGTCGCGTTTATGGCGGAGGCCGTCAATATTTCACGGTACAGGAACTGAAAACTTCAATAGTGACTGAGTGGCAGAATATCCCTCAAAATTATGTGTTAAATTTATATAAATCTATTAATAACAGACTATTGGAAGTGATTAAGAACAATGGAGGATCTACGCATTACTGATCACTCATTTGTTGATTTTTGTTTTACATTTGCAACAGAGCGTCTAAATTTTTGTCGCAGAAATTGTTTAAACATTGAAGTAATAATTTATTATTTAGTTCATATATTACTGGAGGAGATATTTTTAAGTTTATTTTACTTTTACGAATAAAAACTTAATTAGATATCTTGCTAGTTTCGCAAAGAAATGTTGTAACCCTTAAAACTCTTAAAACATCTTACCGCGTCTAAGTTTTTGTCGGGAGTGTACATCTCTATGCTGATGATACGCAAACTTAATGCTGGAGATTTGCATGAGGCTGTTCCTCACATAAATAATGATCTTCACAGATAAAACATTGTCGTCGCATTATCTCAACGAAAACTAATCCTGCTTTTGGTAATATCCAAATCAAAGATTTGCGAATTTACTTGGGCACATAATTTCGTTTTTAAACAATATGATAAGGCTTGGTTATTGTAATTTGAAAATTTTATATAGCAGCAAGGAGAAAAGCATTGTGTGAATCTTTAGTTTTATTTAGATCTAATTTTTTTAGGTATTTACCTACGGCATACGCGGTAAGTATATCAATAGGGCTGTATTCCCTGTACATAAATCGGGACCGTGTGGGAACAATTACATACGGTTATCCGTTACACCATCTATCTTGAAGTGCACTTCCTGTTTGGACGCGATAAATCATCGATGAATTAATATCGAAAGCTCCTAAATAAACAATAATATCTACCATTACCATCAGCTGTTCTCGATGACTGTTGACTTTTAGATTTAGATGTACAGGCTCTGTCCAAAGTTCGTTGACCATTATGGGAATCTGGTTTATTATAAAAGACACACTATACGCTTAAATTTGGCTAAGTTGCTGATCTTTGTTCTGACAATTAATCAATTAGGAGATTTTAATTATTTTCAACGCCGAAAAAGCGAAAATGTGATTTCGATTTTAACTTGTTCTGCACTTTTTATGTAGGTTATGGAGAATATATTAATTTCTTTAATCCATTGTTTCAAAGCACTATCAAGTTCTCTTTCTTTGGTAGATGGGTATTCCCTCTATAGCTAATAGCTATAGCTTATTTTGTTCTAATTGCAATGACGTAACACATAAATACCCAGTACCCTTTAGTATAGAATATATTTCACATTGCACATAAAGAAGTATATAACAAGATATGTTTTAATTTTTAGAATAAACATTGGAATGCACTAAATCCTCCTATGACGATCAGGTACGTAATAGATGCTTTTCGCAGTCGATTACAGGTAGCAATTTTTTCAAATTTCAACAATGATAAAGTATATTATGAATAAAATCAAATTCACGACCCTCTACGAGGCAGAAATAATATCTTTCAAGCATTTGTACAATACGCAATCTTCTGATAGCTGCTGGGATTTCGACAGCGGAAATCAACTTTACATAATATTATTTTAACGAACGGGCAATCATCAGCACGTTATTATTATTAATTATTTAACTCAAAGTTTCACCATTACCCACATACATGATTAAACTTCTAGCCACCTAGAAGGATACCCCGAAACACAAGAACATTATTATTAATTATTTAATCCAAACGTTCACCATTACCCACATACAATGCCGTTCAGTGAAGTTCGGTCGTACAATAAAAATCTATTATATCACACTATATACAATTATTAATACATAAAATTAGAAAAATATTAAGCATACACTCTTTTCTAAGGGATTAAAGCCATAAATTATTATGTAATGTAGAAATATTGCGGCAACCACAATAAAGTCCCTTTTATTATCATTCCAAGAATTTCTCGGAAGTACCGATCTTTTGAAACGGGTCGTTCGGGGATTATTAACGAACAATACATTTAGGAAATATACCGCAGTATCATTCCTGTTTATTCATCACGGGCGTAAAGATATAAATTTGCTTAATTTTACTGTTAAACGTGTGTTGGTGTGCATCAAAATTTACTTCAAAATGGCACGTGGCAAGCCTACCAGTGTAGAAAAACGTTCACGCATTATTACGCTGTTTGAAGAAGGATATTCGGGGCGACAAATTGCTGAAAAAATAAATATGAGAAGTTCAACAGTAAATGACATCATAAAGCGATATCGGACAACTGGAACTATAGAAAATCGTGTTCGTCCTGCAGCATCTAGGAAAACAACAAAAGCTAAAGATTTGAGAATTGTGATATTAAGCAAACGCAATAGAAAATTAACAGCGCCACAAATAGCAGCCGAAGTCAATCGCGGCCGTGAAGAACAAGTTTCGGCGAGTACGGTAAAACGTCGACTTCAACAAGCGGACCTTCATGGACGCATTGCCATTCGAAAACCCTTATTACGTCGGAGCAACAGAGCAAAAAGGCTACAGTGGGCCCGTTCTCATCTAGATTGGTCGTTAGATGATTGGAAACACGTGCTTTGGAGTGACGAGTCAAAGTTTGAGGTTATTGAGCAAAATCGACGAGTTTATGTCCGAAGATCTAAAACCGAAAAGTGATCCCGGACTGCATTGTGCCAACAGTGAAGCAAGGGCGTAGTTCTGTGTTAGTGCGGGGATGTTTCTCCTTTGCTGGGATGGGAGATTTATGCAGAGTGCAGGGTGTAATGAGGAAGGAAAATTATTTTGCAATACTCCAGAATCATGCAGTGCCATCAGGATTGCGTATAATACATATACATTCATGCACGACAATGACCCATAACACACTGCGTTAGTGTGTAAGAACTATCTAAAGGAGCAAGAAGAACAGCACACTCTGAAAGTAATGCCATGGCCCCATTTTTTCACCATTATCCACATACATCCATACGTGATTAAGCTCCTAGTCACTTAAAATGGAATTCCGGAAATACGACAAACTTCATACCTTGAAACTGATCCAATGCCTAACTCAAAATAGGCAGGCATAGGAAGGCCCTAGACAAAAGGAATTCCCACGTAGGAAAGGTAACGAAGGAGCAGAATTAAAAAAAGCTACATGAATATGATTCATACAGTGTCTCATTATCAGTTAATTGAACACAAGATCTAGCAATCAACATATTCATATTTGTCTATCTATTACTGCCCAAAATATAATCGATATCTCCTCGAAGTTCTTGCTGACAAGTGTTGCACAAATCATTTCCAGATATGTTAGTCCTGCGAAGATGAGTATAATCCAATGATATTTTCACAATTTGTGCCGATAATTGTTGAACATTGCTAGTATTCTACGAGGCGTGACAACTAAATAACGCGACTGGGCATGTTTTAACAGTTAGGCTTAATGAAGAGGAATGAGGCTGGAATGTTGGTGATCTTGATGCTTCCAGTGAAGGTGAGGCTTTATTCTGTCTCTGTTCACTTTGATTCTTTATTCCATCCTTGTTAAAGTAGGGCGTTCTTGTGTCGGAATCATCGAGCAGAGCGTTAATCTCAAATTCCTCGTAAAATAAAAAAAAAACCTCCAACCGAATATTTTCAATTGATGAAAAAGGTGTTCGACGATAATTGCATATCACGCATTCGAGCTTTTGGATTGCATAAGTGACTTTTGGTAGGGCGGGAGGGGGCTGATGATAATGAATGATCGTCCTTTGATATTCAGAACTGATGAAAACATTTAGAAAATTAATCAAATTGTACGTTTGAGTATTCGGATAATGAAAAACACAATAAGAAAAAATTGACGAATGACGAAAATTTACACCAAACAACACACATAAGCACAAAGAGAGCAGGAAAAACATTTGCTCTAACGTCAAGGAATGATTAGCAGCATAAACTGATAGGAAACGTGGATTTTCCAGTACGACCCTGAAACGAAGCGTCAATCCATATACACTGGAAGTTCCTCAAGAAGCAAACAAGCTCAAACAAGCTCGAAAGAGCAAATCGAAAAAGAAGGTAATGGCCCATTATTTTTTTTTATATTGAGGGTGTCATCATGATTGAGTCGAGACTTCAGAGACAACGGATAAACCGGAGATACTACATTGTGGTCCTGAAACCAGATCTACAGAACAACTCTTGGATTTTGTACTAGGTCAACGAAGCAGCGCACAATGCGTTGTCTGTAAAGCAGTACTTAACGGACAAGCACAACGACCATCATCAATATTCACTAGATCTCACCCTATGTGGGTTCGACCTGTTCCCAAAAGTGAAAAGTGCATTATAGAAAACACATTATCAGTTTGTAAAAGAAGTCAAGGCAAAACCGACAGAAGAGGTTAACATTTGATGATCTGCACCACTGCTTTAGACAATGGAAAACTATGCAGTGGTGTATAGATAAGGAAGGCGAGTATGTTGAATTGTAGAATAAACAGCTGTTTATAATATGATTTCAATAATCCGTATTTGTCGAATTAATCCATTCATAATGAAGCAAAATTCTTCTTATTCCTCATACTTTACGTCCGTATTTCAATTACACCCTGTGTACAACATGAAGATCGAACAGACGCATTCAAATACACGGAATCCATCAGCATCCCTTTAAGGGCGAAATTGTTAGGCTCACTCGATCAGCGGGAAACAATTAACGTCCAGATCCCATCGTTTTGTGTTTACACACATCCTCTAATTGGATTAAGGACCTTCCTATCGCAATCGGGGAAAGATTATGCAGATTTATTCGCCTCATAATTAAAATTTCTTTCTATTATGGCGGCTAATTAATTAATTTTACGCTTTAATGTCGTACAAATTGAACTCGCGATCTACATACGTACCGCGTATAACAGTCACTTTTTAGCCTGGCCGTCTTACTTCTTTTTATTTGCATGCGATCCGCTATAACCTATAATTCCGAATAAATATGCAGGTTGTTCCGAATCCGGTTGCCTAAGATATAAATCTAGATTAATTATTTTACCTTATATCTTACAGCTTTTGCTGACTGGTTAACTGCATTCCATTTATCTAATTTGTATACTGGGTACAACCTCGATTTTAATAAAGCGAAACTAAGTAAGGATCGATGTTTGTTAT
>LR736874.1:6558759-6695204 GCA_902654985.2 Oryctes borbonicus
AAAAAAAAAAACGAAGGTAACAGCCAGTGTTAATTTGTTATTGTTTCACACGGACAACAATTAATGACGTGTGTCAAAAGTTAAACGAACTGTACTATCTCAAATAACACTTATAATTGGAAATTTGACAATGTTTAAAACTTCATAAAAACAATATTTTGGTTCCAAGTTTGGACAGACTATCAATAGTAACTTTCCTATTTCCAGAAAATTCGTCATGGGAATCCTTTCAATTGAGTAAATCCCACAAGTTAAATTTTGTTCAGTTTGTTCCGTTTTCAGAAAAGACGAACTTACTGAATCGCACATACACGCATAACCACGCAATAATTGCTCTATTACACACATCTGCTTCTTCCCAGAACAACCAAGACGGTAATTACCAACAATATCGTTCCTTTTAATTCGATAATCTTCTTGAGCAAAGGACGCCTATTCCTCGGTGCCCCTTTGTGTTCTCTCCGTTCCTCCGTCCCAGTTCGAAGAGAGTCTAAACGCATATTACGGCTCACACCATAAGACCTCTTAACCGCTTGTTCGTCGCACTGAAAACGCCTTGCCGTGACTCACACGGAATAAATTGCTATTAAGCCTCTCGCATGGCTTTGATTACACGAATCGCGTCATATTCATTAGCCGAAGATCTCGCACTCCGGAGGATCGTTTGTATGGATGCATTCAACTTTGCTTAATCGTACAGATGAGTCAGTGTTTTCTCGTACTTATGTATGTATCTACGAAGGCGCTTGGATGTGAGATTATTAATCTGCGCGCGTTTGCTTTAATCGGCATGAAGGTACTTAATATAATAAGAAATGCATGTAGGAATTTTATCAATAGTTATTGAGGTAGATTCTTGAGGAATGTAGTAGATAGATTTTAAACTTGTTTGCTATTTATCTGGCGTTTTTGTATTTATTGTATTAATATGCAGCGGAAGTTCTATAATGCGAATATCCAATAATATGAGTAATCTTTCGTTAATCCGAGCAAAATATCTGTTCATTTTTCTAAACTTGAAGATAAAGGTAAAATGAATGATTCGCATTTTCCTCGGAAAGCATTTCTTATTTTGAATAATGCTCTTAATGTAGAAGAACTGTTTACTGAAGAGAAAAGGATTCAAGCAATGTTCCTATCACGAAATTACACTTCTCTTTTCAGCCAAACGAATAATATGTGATTAACGATGTAAAACTGCATTATCGTAAATCTTTACTGATCTCTATCGTACCTGCAAAATACGTACAAAATATATCTTCTTTTTTGAAGAATTTTGATCCGTCGCCAACGATACTATCTCCTAAAGACGCTTGGTCTACTGTACCATAGCGACTTATTCACACAGCAGTCGAGGAAAAAACTGTGGCCCAATGCGGATAAACTGCTTAAAACAAATGAAGAAAATTGAGATTTTATTCTGTTAGCTTCTTTACGGCGTAGATTAATAGATGTTCAGCATGCTATATGGAGTAAGAAAGAAGATGAAAGGTGTATTGCATGAAGAAGCTCGCATCAAACTTCTAAAACATTAGGTTTCGTTCTGTGTACGTGTAAATTATTCAGTTACATGTCTGTGTAAAGCTTTATATTTTAGCTTTGTTTTGAGCACACTGGAATGTGCGTTAACTGTTTGATCACCCCATTATGTAGATCTTCAGCTAGCCATCTTTTCGTTGTATTTTCCTCCTAACAACCTACTCCAAAACTCCTAAAGACGCTTGGTCTACTGTACCATAGCGACGAGGAAACAACTGTGGCCCAATGTAGATGAACTCCTTAAAACCAATGAAGAAAATGGAGATTCTATTCCGTTAGCTTGTTTACGACGTAGATTAATAGACGTTCAGCATGCTATATGGAGTAAGAAAGAAGATAAAAGGTGTATTACGTAAAGAAGCTCGCATCAAATGTAGAACGGAAAATAATATATCAGATCATCAACTAAGTTTTGCGTCTGTTTCTGCTTCTAAAACATCAGGTTTCAATCTCTGTACGTGTAAATTCAGTTACATGTCTTTACCTAACGCTTTATATTTTAGCTTTGTTTTGAGCACACTGGAATGTGCGTCAACTATTTGATCACCCCATTATGTAGATCTTCAGCTAGCCATCTTTTCGTTGTATTTTCCTCATGACAACCTACTCCAAAACTCCGCAATATAGTTACATGTTTTGTAATTTGATTCACTTTTCCGACTTCTTTTTCCCAATTTAATTCGGGGAACCGGAATTATGGGATGCTAATCCGACTAACGAAGTCGACATTTGTGCCAAGGAAAATAAAGGAAAGTATGTATACAGCGCTAATTAGAGTCGCAATTATTTATGCATAGAGGCCAAAAAAGCAGCTAGCACGCCTTTCACTGGTCCTAACCCCTTTTATGGACTTCAAAGGACAAGCAATTAAGACATGGGAGGATAATCAGAAGGGTTCATGCTGGTAAAGTATTCCGCAACAAAAACAGGCGAAAGTACTCATATTACGCTCGCCAGCAAAGGAGACCTTAGATGACTGGCAGCATTTTTGATGTCATGTAACCCTAAAATATCACTTATTATTATCGTCTATGCCAAGAAGATCTGGGGACACCAACTGAACTGAAGGAAGAAGATCCTACGTCTTTGAGCTTTTATTAAGTCACCTTTAACTTGACAAACAGGTTAGGTTTTGGTAAACTTTGATGAACTTAAACCCTTACCTAGACCTAGTCTGTCTTCCTAAAACTAATCGAGAGGGAGATTCACCTGTAGCGCAGTGTTCCGTAATCTTATAAATCATTATATTTATACGATTACTATCAATTTTTAATTCTGTAATTAGTTTCACAGTTTTAACGCTATTTTCAGCAGCACCATTAGAAGCTGGGCAATGCTGCACTGGTTACATGATTTATACCATTTTATTTTTAAAAATCTTGAAATTCTGCTGACACAAATTGCCGACCATTATCAGAGCAGAGGAATTCTAAATTGTGAAAACAAATTCGGTAATTTATCAATTGTTGCGGTTGATGTTACGCCGGTCATTGCAAAAACCTCCGACCTTTTTGAAAACGCGTCTAGTACAATAAGATAATATTTACCATTGATTGGTCCTAAGATAAAAGATTATCATTTTTAGTACCATCTTCAATATCCAGTCATTGAGTATCGATTTTCTAATTTATTTGATAAAAATCGTTGTTCTTAATTGCTAATCCAGACAAAAGATATCGGCGATATTCTTACTAAAAACTACATATTTAATTTCAAAATCAAAACCGCCAAGATAGCAAGCATGTCTCTGTAATCTATTCGCAGCCATTACAGGGATACCTTTTTTTCGAACCAAACATCGACACTATCGGTAACTAAAGTAAACGTTCTACCGTACAAAAACTGCAAAAAAAAACGCTTAATACCGAATATGACACTATATGCTTCCCTATCGATCTGATTCCATTTCTTTTGCTAATGGTTTGAAGTATGAGATGCAAAGTAAATCAGTTTTTCTGTGCAATTTTCAAATACATGAGATAAGACCGCGCCTACACCATATTCTGAGGTATCTACGGTTAAATTAATTAGTGCCTGCGGATTAAAATGAACCAAGAAATTATTTAATTGTAGAATACTTTTAACACTTTGAACGCCTGATCACATTCGGTATTCCGTACCCAGCGAACTCCTTTTTTAATTAAATTGTGTAACGGAGGCAAAATTGTTGGAATATTTGGAATAAATCGATTATAATAATTTATTGCGCCCTAGAAGGATATAATTTATTGCGCCCTAGAAGGATCTCAATTGATTAACATTTTGCGGTACAGATATATTTTCTATTGCATCTAATTTCTTTGACGGCTTATGAAGTCCGTTTGTACTAATATCAAAGCCTAAATACGAAACTGAGTCACAGAGAAACGTACATTTATCGATTTTGACCGTTAAACCGTAATCCTCTAAAATTTGTAAAGTTATTTCCTCCGTTTGCTGAATTTTAAGAATTCGACGTTTCGGCAGACATTCTTCTGCCGTCTTCAGGATAGCCCCGACAATCAAAGAGCACAAGAAAATGGTTCGTCTAAGGGAAACTAATAAATCCAACTTGGGCCGAAGCGCTTGGGAAAAAGATCACAGAATTAATTAGGATAAGATTCTGGAAAAAGAAGAGCATCAAATCAGAAAGCTGTTGAAAGAAACAGCATACGTGGCCACAACACCAAATGCCACCAGCACACCGAGCGTAGAATTAAAGGAGATCTGACTCTCGCTGGTTCGCGAGAGCATTACCACTCCACCAACAGCCGCAGTAAAGAATGGGGCAAACCAAAGACAGCCTCTGCGCCTACCTGCGCAGAAATGTGTATCTTAAATATAAGTTTCAATACAGTAATTTCTATCCCTCCCAATAGCTTGGTGGTCAAACACGTATAATTACAACCTAGATAACTCTGGGTGAGTTTGGCGAGAAACAGCCCTTGTCAGGGTTACCCTGAAGACGAGAGAAAATTGTCTGCCGAAACGTCGGATTCTAGAAATTTAACAAACGGAGTAAATAGCCCCAACATCAACTCAAATATTATGAATCTTACCAGTTATGATGACATCAAAGAAAATATAAACGTCATCAATATTATGAAAAATCTTATCCATGATACGCTGAAATTGTCCTGGTGCGCTGCTAATACCGCAAGGGAGTCGATTATATAGAAATAAACCTTTGTGTGTGGAGATTACTGTTAATTTTGCCGATGGTAGATCCGAAACCATTTGCTGATATGCCGAAATAATCACCGCAAATACGCACGGAACCGTCGCCTTTTAGAACTGGTACATTCACTATGTTCTACAGGCGGTATTATTCTAGAATTACATAATCTCGCCGATTCCTTTTCAACTTTAGCTTTAAGTGCAAAGGGTAATGGCCGTGGTCATTAATTTAATGTTTCTAAAATATTGCTTGCAAACATAATTAATTTTTTTTTATTTTCTACAAGTTCTACATTTTAGTCTGTTTACTGGTTACTGCCGCTGGAAATATTTCGTATCGGTGTCTTCTTCCGCAAAACGAACACTTATCCCCACCGTCAACTCTTCTTGTTCCCGCGTCGGATGAACTTGGAACTGGTGGATTGATAATGCTTTCCCCGCCAGCAAGTCTGGATGCGATGTATTTGTTCCTGTTCCACCTTTAGCAGGCAATGTGATTGTAAATGGCCATTCTTATTTGTCGTCACCGTTTCAGTTAATTTTGCCGTTTCCATCGGTTCGTTAAATGAAATGGATTCATCTTCTGCCAATAATTTGTTGAAAATTTTGCAGAATTGAAACCGCATACCATTGCTATCCAACTGTGGGCGAAACTCACAACCGTACCGCCCCCTTTGGAGATTTTACTGCGGTATAAAATTGGTACCAATCATTTAATAGGCCCACAATTTACTTATATTCTGTTGCATGTGGCTTATCGGCAAATTTTCTAGAAGTGCATAAGCTTCTTGCGACAGTCCATTAAATAAAATACCTCGTTTTCTTTCAAATGCAAGTATTTCATTTGCCACAACAAATTGTTCCAATCTATTAAGGTCCACTGTCTAGTCGTTCACTTTGGAATCAAATTCGAGGAGCAATCCAACTGTTACTGTCACATTGTCACGCCAAAAGGAACCACGCTAGACTGTATTTTTACGTAAAATTTGCTTGACTTTTTTTTTATTATTGTTAAATCTTCGTCGCCAATTATAAATATTTGTGACTAATGTGAATAATAAATCACTAACTTGCGGAGTACAGCTTTAATAATAACGCAAATATTAGTACAACCACTCAGTATCAACGCTTGACCTATACTGATGTATATTCATATGACATCATACGAGAAACCTTAGCATAAAATATGTGCATAAAAACGATACATTACACATACCGTTTTATTTTGAATATGACTTATTGTTAGTGTTAACTAAGATGATCATATGACGGAGATATTTTATACCGAAAAATCTGACCGTCGTTTCAAATGTTTTCAAGAACATATGTTTCTTCTCTTTCCCCAACACTCAATTACATAAACATCACCTAATGCCTAAAGATTTCCACGTAACCAATGCAAAGATGAGTATAATAACATTCTTTTGACGCTCTGTCACGATGCCAGACAAGATGAGACGGTTAATATGTTTTTAGTGGGCCGGCTTCTTAGGCCTATCTTGAATTTCGTAAGACCCAATTTCTGATTTTCTTTCTCTTTTTTTTTCGCCGGCTAATCTACTACTAGAGCAACGGGACGGCAGCAATAGCACAATACGCGCGATATATTTTTAGCTCGCCTCGAACTCTGGGAATAACCTTTCGAATCATACTGTTTTTTCATTCGGCCATCGGTGCCTCCTCCTCGATATAACGATACGATAATTGGACGATGATGTTTCGTAATACGGATGTCGTAAAATCTCCTTCTTTTTCTGGGACGTGAAAGAAAATAAATAATAGTAGATTCGATCGAGATGTTTGCGGAAATTGGAGTTATTGAGACGTCCGTACTCATCCAGCGCTGTTTTGAAAGCAAGGTTGAGTATCGTTTGGATGTCGTGATTCATGATTGACCTATTTTTGATGTTCATTCGTTATTTCTTTGCGAAAGAGATTACAAACCTTTGAGGGAAAATGAGCATAATAATTAATTGTGAGATTGCTCTCTTTTATACATCACCCTAACTATATTTGCAATGGTGCACAGAAATAAGGATCCTAGAAAGATAGCGTATTCTCAAATGTAACAGTTTTAATAGAATTCAAATATTCTAATATTCTTTTCACATCAAGTACGTACATCAGGAGTTCTGTAAGTGCCCTCCGCGGCGCCCCAGAGCGTCTTAGAGATTATAAGAATGCATATTTAGAAATGGCTTCGAAGATAATGGAACTTTCTACAACATCTAAATCGTTCCCGCAACTTTCTAGAAAGATATGGCACATTCCCGAAGTAAGCACAAAGAATATTCCAGAAAAGTATAAAACCTTCGTGAAGTTTATAGAACTTTACAGCAGACCCATATAGCATACTATAAAAAATAATATATGGTATAAAGTTCTAAGTAGGTGGGGGGCTAGTATAAATACGGCACCACTTCGGTAAACCAGTCCCTTAATTACAACCGCTGAATAAACATCTGAGGAGAAATATAAAGGGTTCTACCAGAGGAGCGCCAGTGTGTCACTTTGTATTTTCGTAAAATCGTAGGAAAAATAAGAGAGTTTTATGAAATAAACAAGCCGACAGTTCAAGTGAGAGTAATGAAGCTTCGACAAGTGGTGAGGTAACAAAGAAACAAGAATATTGTAAATACGCTGATAACTATTTGAATTTTGGCATTATTTCAATAAAAGTAAGCAAAGAAGAGAGAAGTTTTATTAAATAAGCAAGTCGACAGTTCAAGTAAGAGTGATGAAGCTGCGACAAGTGGTGAGGTAGCAAAGAAACGAAATATTGTAAATACGCTGATAACTATTTGAATTTTGGTATTATTTCAATAAAAGTAAGTAAAGAAGAGAGAAGTTTTATTAAATAAGCAAGTCGACAGTTCAAGTGAGAGTGATGAAGCTGCGACAAGTGGTGAGGTAGCAAAGAAACGAAAATATTGTAAATACGCCAATAACTATTTGAATTTTGGCATTATTTCAATAGAAGTAAGCAAAGAAGAGAGAAGTTTTATTAAATAAGCAAGTCAACAGTTCAAGTGAGAGTGATGAAGCTTCGACAAGTGGTGAGGTAGCAAAAAAACGGAAATATTGTAAATACGCTGATAACTATTTGAATTTTGGCATTATTTCAATAGAAGTAAGCAAAGAAGAGAGAAGTTTTATTAAATAAGCAAGCCGACAGTTCAAGTGAGAGTGATGAAGCTTCGACAAGTGATGAGGTAGCAAAGAAACGGAAATATTGTAAATACGCTGATAACTATTTGAATTTTGGCATTATTTCAATAGAAGTAAGCAAAGAAGAGAGAAGTTTTATTAAATAAGCAAGTCAACAGTTCAAGTGAGAGTGATGAAGCTGCGACAAGTGGTGAGGTAGCAAAGAAACGAAAATATTGTAAATACGCTGATAACTATTTGAATTTTGGCATTATTTCAATAGAAGCAAGCAAAGAAGAGAGAAGTTTTATTAAATAAGCAAGCCGACAGTTCAAGTGAGAGTAATGAAGCTTCGACAAGTAATGAGGTAGCAAAGAAACGGAAATATCGTAGATACGCTGATAACTATTTGAATTTTGGCATTACTTCAATAGAAGTAAGCAAAGAAGAGAGACCGCACTGTGTACTCTGTTTAAAAGTTCTAGCGTCCGTCTCGTCACCAAACACTCCAACGTGGTAAAAAAAACTCACGAATTCTTTAGTAGGAAGTTGCAAGATTTACAAAAGCAATAAAGTATGTTTACTAAACAACTATCAGTGCCAAGCAACGCACTACTAGCATCTCTTAAGGTCACATTCAGCGTAGGAAATTGCAGAAAACCTCACACAATCGCAGAAGAGCTTATTCTACCGGTTGCTCTTGACATAATTAATATTATGCTGGAAGAAGGGTGAAAAGATGAAAGGCACCGAATTTGGTGTGCAGCTTGATGAGTCTACTAATGGTAACAAAGAAGATAATATTATCGTTGAAGCGCAAAAGCTCAAGAATTACATCATCCATAGGGAAGCACTTGTATCAAAGTCGATCAGCTCTCAATTGAATTTGATATCAGAAAACTGCATAAAAATCTGAGCCACTAAAAGCCAGATTTCTCAGGTACCCCAGGTACTTTGCTGAGCCCAATTTTTTGCGGAAACTAGTATATTTGTGCGATATATTTGACAAAGTGAATGGCTTTAATCTGTCTCTGTAAGACATTTTTGCAGAAAGTTACGTTTAAGAAAAAGCTACTTATGGATGAGAATGGCGGTCATCACTGTCTTGTGGCCTTTAATGAAGTCGTTGTTTCACAAATTGCTGTCGCTTTCCAAGGAACATCTTTCGAAATTCACTGACTGGTTTACAAAATATTTCGAGGAAGACAATGTTTTTTGAGAAATTCACAAAGTCCATGAGAATTCACTTAGCAGAAAGAGGAAAGTCTAATTGAACCCTTACGCTACAACAGCCTACAACGGAAGAAACAAATAAAATTTACTTCCGTTTTGAATATCAATCGAAAACAAATATCCAACTTTGAGCTTAAAAGCTGTAAGATCCTCATTTCCTTTACGACAAACTTTTTATGTGAAACCGGATGGATACCGTCTCTTAAAAAATGTGGGAAATGACGGACGACAAAATACTCACTTCAGACACTACTTTTTTGCTTCAATTAAACATTCGGTCTACGGTTGAAAATGAGGATCGACGCATCCTCGAAACACGTGTCCCGGATTAATTAATTAAACGTGTGCGGTGCGAACTGTGCCAATACGTTTGTGTTGTTTGCCAAGTAAACAGATTTTGTTCAAACAAAATTGTTGTATATAATAGCAATTACAATTTCTATAAAATGTTTAAATAATAATCTTAAATATTCCGCTTATATCCAAAGTCCACCTTGACGGTAAATTAATTTGAACATTAGAATGCAGTAGTGTCCTTCAAATACATCTTTTTTTCAAAATTTCTAACGCTTTTAAAATTCGGCTAATCAACAAGTTAAGCGCCGCACCTTTATAACATTCACCATCTTCTTCTAACGCCAGCTATCTGTTATAGCAAGCCGTTCAGAGTAATTATGCACAGGGAAAAGCGCCAATCCGTAATCGGATATTGCCGATACCAGTGCATTAATCATGCAGTTCGACTAATGGTGTAGTAGGGTATTGTGTTTCTTTGACGTCAAGCTCTCAGGTATCGCCTTGCCGATATCGTGTCAATTGTTGTATGCACACATGCATGAAGTCTTACGTACTTCTTGATAGTACAACAAACACGCGTGTTTGTCCGTTCGGAATTCGTATAGATTAAGCTAAGCAATGACAGCAACCATTACATGGGTAAATGCTACCGCTGCGATTAGTTTCTATAGGCATATTTCCTGTAAGAGGAAACGGCACGTCGATTTGCAACATAATAATCGTGTATTTACAAAGATAAACGACGAATGATAATGAAACGATGTACCTAACACATATTTATAGTGTTGTTATTAAACTCACTTAACATTATGGGAATTGTAAAAACAAAAATGTTTATTTGTTTCAACATTGTTATTTCAATAGCTTATAATAGAGTTTGAAGATCCTATCAGGAGTTATCTCACGGCTGAATAAGGTGAATTTGAGAAAGAAATTTCGAAAAATTCAGAATTCTTTATCTCGTATCCATGTTCAGATAAAAACAAAGGAGCCTAGTTGAAAGCAAGACACCAGCAGTAATTACTAAATAATAGACATGGAATGGTTGCCTTTTACTTCTTCAAAGCGACAACAGGTTGCCAGGGCCTTATGCCAATACCTCCGGTACTCATATATTAAGACTGCTGATTACTGGAAAAGAAAATAAACTTAGAGCATTTAAGAACAATCATACTTGAAGTTGCAAAAAAGATGAGGGATTTGAATCTGCTTTTTACTGCAAGAATCAAGTACCTGGGAGTTGCACATTGATCAAATACGGAAGAAATTCACCAATCCAAAGAATGCATTGCTGCTGTAATGTACAAAGATCCAAATGGTTCTCAGCACTAAATTATTGTTATACATGGTCTGTTTGAGATCAATTATCATCTGATGGGCCGCCAAGAAATTCAAAGCTCTACAGATCAAGTGACTAATAATTAAAGCCCTATGGCTCATGAGGAAGTCTCTGATAAAGTCTGATTTGGGAATGCCATCTCTTCTGGAATTCCTACGAGGGGCAAGCGGATGCTTCTGAATACTGGACATAATAAATAATCCATGCCTTTACATCCCCAAACAGCTTTCGTCAATTACAGGAGCCAGGTTCGTCGCCGGCCATGAGTTATTATTAAGCCTCCGATCGTAGAGCGGCTTAAGATGCTTACTTTCAGCATTCGCCAAAATTGGCTGAAAACGACGAGCCCGGGCTTTGAACCCGGTACCCCGAGACTGCTAGGCACTAAGCCATCAGTCCCCAAGGACATGGAGATTTGTAACAATAATAATCTTAAATACGACGTGTGCAAAAAAGAAGAATTCACTGCGTAAATATTTTCCAGTCGCACCTCCAGAATATATGATAGCGTGTGCGAATTTATTCGCTTAGAGCGGCGAAAGGGTCATCACTAATGATCATGTCATGCTTTCTTCAAAAACGATTCGTGATTTTAAGAAATTCCTTCTCGGATAGTCCTGCGCTGGCAGTATTGGTTCAGGATCAACAGGACCGTTGGGATCGCCGGTGTGATCCCCAATAACAAGAATGGACACCCGGAAGACATTGTGGGAACAAGTCCTGCATCGAATGGGGAATCACCAAACTCCAGCAGCTGTGGAAGAAGCCACGTACACGAGGACTAAAAACCTTGAAGACGCAAAGCCTCGTTGTACAGGAAATCGGAGATCGAAAAGCTCGTAAATGTTTTCACCAGTGCTTCAAATGGAGCACGGAAAATAACATATCAGATCATCAGCTGTTGCTTCTGCAGCGCATTGGAGATTAAGTTGTTCCTATAAAAATCGCAGATGCATATTTTCATGTTTCCTTTGATACTCTTGGAGTGTTAAGGTTTACAAAAAACGCTACCTTCAACCATTTGGCTTGAATTTTCTCGTTGAATCATTATTTTAAATTAAGTATTAGATGCGATCTTTAATTTGACGATAAACACCAAAAAACAAATTTCAACTCTCAAAAGATTTTTATCTGAGGTTATTCAGTTGTTCAAACTCTTCAACTTATCAAAAAAAAAAAAAAAATACAATAAGACAATTACTACAGATAAAAATCAACCGCCAAAGGTTGAGTGTTGTGAATCTGCTGAAGGCATCACAAATACAATAAAAAAGCAATAATTTCCGGTTGATGTTCAAAACAATGGTCTTTGGCAACTTTGATATGCTAATGATAAAAGGCTAAATTTAATTTCCAACTACATCTAGGTAACCAGCTTTGCTAATAGGTTAAATGAAAAAAAATCATCCAATTTGCAGTGTCCAATAAGCTAAGCTAGGCCACTCAGTCAAGAGATTATATTCTGATGTACAATCAATTTTTTCCAAACTTCTTTAAAATCTTCAGACCTAAACCATTCGAAGATCTTTATATGCACTCAATAATATGCTTAATAGAGAACCTAATTGTCCCAAGTATGAAAATCACTCGATATTTAAAAAGAAAAAATCAAAATTCAAATGCCTTCAACTTATAGGCAGGAAGCAGCAGCCTATCTAATAGGATGATTAGAATATCAGGTTTTGAAATTCTCTTTCAGATCTGTATTTTGCTTTTTTACTAGAAACGCATAAAATATCCAAACAAATCGTTATAAAAAAACTAGTTCTTAATGTCCAACGCACGTTTTCTGTAATGGAGTAATAGAAATACCCACATAGTAGCCGCTGTATAAGCAGGTATTAGAGAAATACGAGTCCACAACAAATTCCTAACACTTGTAAACTCCATATTCGGTAGCAACGTAAGTCTTCTTCAACTCCTTTTGCTGGCAGATCGAAATTGATACAGCATTCTAACGTGCGTATGCCTTAATTGCTCTACGAGTACTGACATGTACCCGATATGTGTGCGCGAAATATTTTATTTAGCTTTATAGATACGAATGATAAAAATGGTGATATCAGATCACCATTTTTAGTGATAGAAATTGTAAATTTTTTATAAATCTTAGTTGGTGGTTGATATACCTCAGCAAAAAAGGATACAATTTTTCTTATACGAGAGTGGTTCAAGAAGTCCTTTAAAATTTAAGAGATGGCGCTAGTAGTATCAAAAATGATTTGTTTCTAGTAAGGATCATTAGTCACCAGACAGCTGCCAAAAGATTAAACACTTATATTTAAAGGGTTTAACACCGAAAGAGATCAAGGGTGAGTTGGACGAAGTTCATGGCACATCTTCTCCTGTGTGCCATGGGCACTTCTGCACCTAATATGTGTTTGATAACTGAGACGGAGGTTCAAGATGCCATTAAACAATTAAAAAAACAAATGATATCGGCTCTAGATGGAATACTTCTTCGTAGCAATTGTTGTTAATTTGGTACTCATAAATCCCGACGTTTAAATCTGGCTCACCTGAAGATATTGTCCAATCATCGCCCGATATCACTGCTAAGTAACTTCGCAAAAATATTTAAAATGATATTACACACGCTCATATATCCACAAATAAGTGATTTTATATCAAGGGCATCAGAATGGTTTTATGGTGAAGAGGTCAACGGTTACCAACTTAACGTACTTTATTCGGTCAGTATCAAATGTTCTACATAGGCGTGCCCACGTGGACACAATCTACACGGGCCTTCGATAGAATAAAGCATGCCATACTGATTAAAAAAATGAATTCTTTTAAGATTAGCAATGGTTTGAAGTAATTTGTTTCTTTGTACCTGTGCTATAGAGTTCAATATGTATTTCACAATGGATATAAAACCTAACACAACAATATCAAGAGCACCACAACGATCCAATCTAGGCCCACTTTTCTTTATTTTGTTCATTAATGAATTGCTGGATAGGATTAATTGCAATGGATGTATGTTCGTCGATGATCTAAAACTATTTAAAGAAATTGGTACACTTTTCGATTACATTTATATTTAAAAGGCTTAACACAGAAAGAGATCAAAGCTGAGTTGGATGAAGTTCATGGCACATCTGGTCCTGTGTTAGTAACTGTTTACAATTGAGTAAATAAGTTTAATCGTGGCCGTACATCCACAAAAGATGAACATCGTTCTGGACGTCCAGTCGAAGTAACTGGCAAAATGGTTGACAAAATCCACGATATGGTTTTAAATGTTCGAAGAATCAAACAGCGCGAAATAGTTGAGGTTACAGGCATATTGCAAAGTACAGTGTTTTCAACTTTGCACGAAAAATTGCTCTCTTTTCCCAGTGATGCTCCCATCTTTTTAAGCTGTCGAAATAGTAATTGGTATCTTTCTTTTGCTAAATAGGCATTTACTAATGTGACGGCCTTTCCATTCAATCAAAATCTTTGTGCGCCGAACGAAACATTGAACCTAAGAATTAAATAATTAACTTTCCGTATCCACCATCAACATAAGTGAACCAGAAATCAAAGAGGAATACACTACTCCAAGAATTCGTCAATTATATAGAAACATTTTTCCATTTTTCAAATACTCTTTTGCGGCTCATTTGGGTCCCTCTATCCGCTAATTGAAGATCACGTCTTGGTATATATAAGTCGTGGGCGCTACGAGTGTGGTAATCATGGATATTATTTTTAGGATCTTCATCTCTGCGCTTGTGAAGTCTCTAAGATATACATGGGGAAGCCTCCGTCGATGGTATATCGCCTATGATTCGTATAATATCCTTCTTTAGTTTTAGCCGAAAGGGATGAACCCCAAAGCAAAATAACCATACATCAATCTTGATTGCATTTCGGCACAATACACGGTATTAAAGCTTGGCAACTTAGATTTTGTTTTAATGTTCTGAACAAGTAAGCTTCTGTATTTAGCTAACTTACTAACGTTGGTATGTACGATGCTCATCCCACAACATATTATCTTGGACCATCGATTCCAGAAATTTTGCTTTATTTTGTTGTTAAATGCATTGCTGGGTGTGAAATAAAAATGAATCGTCTTGTCTTCATTTAAATTTAACTTATTTCAACAAAACTATGTGGTGTCATCTGCATATAAATAGATAGATGTAATTTGTGTATAGATTAAATGAAAGTGGTCCAATTACTGATCCTTGAACCATATTGCATTCGACCATTCAAATGCAACGAAAACCAGTTTACTGTGTTGCCTCTAATTCCATATCTATATAATTTGTTGAGGTTGAGGAGTTGGTGTTGTAACGCAGTCAAATGCCTTAGAGAAGCCCCAAAAGAGCGGTTTAGAGAAGCCGCAAGAGAAAGACGTTTCTTATTCTTCGATGTAGAACGATATTCGTTGGCTTTTCCTTCCTAAGTACATGTTGAGTTTTACGTAGAGTATCGTATTTAGCCAAAAATTAGTTTATTCTATCGCCCACACAGTATTCGAAGATTTTTCCGACACTAGAGATTAGTGAAATCGGCCTGTAGTTTTCTACATTGGTTTTACTTCCTGTTCTACGTACAGGCACCACCACAAATGTTTTAAAATAAAATAAACCAGATCCACTAAGTAGGTGAGAGGTTTTATCAGATACAAAGAAAATTCTAAGAGTTAGAGCAGAAATATCATCAAATCCAGATGTATGTTTGCTTCTTAATAGCGAGACAATGCCGATCATTTTATCTTCTGCAAATGGAAATAAATACAACGGGTAAATTTTTTTTGCCGGTGATTTAAGGCAAACTTTTCTACTTTCTGCAAAAGGGATGATTGTACTCCTTTGTGGGTTTATGTGCTGGCTATAGTTATATACAACGTAGTCAAGAGCTCTTTGCAAAAATTGGAGTATCTCAGATCCGTTGCTGGTTGAGTTCCTTAGAAAACCACAGCGTAGATACGACAAGACCTCTTTTCGGGAGTAGGGTCTGTTAATTCTAACTATTGTCGTTATGGATTCTAGCGCAGCATTCATTTGTGGACTTTGAAGCATGGCTGTAATCCATATTGTAGACGACTGGTGAAAACTTTTGGCAGAACTCGCGCTCTCTATGCTTCTAATCAAAGTGTTATCAAAAGCACCCTCTGTGTCCAAAAATGCACAGAGAACTCTTTTTTTTACCGTAAGTGACTCTTCCAATTTGCTTGTGATAAATTGGGGGGAGCGTTAATGTTGATTTTTGGCTACTGATAGGCATGTTGGTTGGAATGAAGCGTCAAATACAATGTCCCCAAAACGGAAATTGAAGAAATCAAAAGAAAAATATCTTAGGAAGATAAGTTAGAGATTTGCCAATTATGCATTTGCATCGTATAACAAAAGCCACTATCTAAAACTGTTTTATGCCAGCTTTATTTAGATTTTTGTATGTGTTTTTTGTTTTAATTGATTTATTATTGCAAAATACTATCACCACATGTGGGCATCACCTAATTCTATTCTCTGTAGTTCATTGTATCCTGTACATCATGTATTAAAGCTTACAATTACACAATTCCATGAATATCCCAAAGAGTAGTCGCCAATAGAGCAGCCTTCACCTTCAAGAGTGTATCGGTGTCTCCAAGTTTCTTCAGTTATTAATCGACGCCAAAATTCCGACATATTTGACTTAAACTGCTTCAAAAAGACTTTGAAAATAGTTAATTCGAATTCGTTTTTGGTCCTGAGCGACGAAGCACATCACCCAACGGGCGATTAGCTTCATCTTCATATTGAGGCTTAAAACTTTTCGGACTACCCTCGTACCGTGTTTAAAATACTAAATAAACGTTCCCAAAGAATTACCACAGATGTGAATGTTTTTTAATCCAGCAGGTGATTATATATTATCTCTTTACGTGTCAAAATTAAAAGACATAATCGAACGTGATTAACACGAAAGTAGGAAGTATTAGAACTTCGAAGCGCGACATTCCTATAACAATTGAACGTGCTGTCCTACCATCCGTTCTCTTCACTTCGGAGCGAAATCACAAAACCTCTTTAAAAAAAAAGCGTGACTTATCATTAGCGATTGTCGTTCTCTATTCACCAGACGCGTAAAATAATCGCGATAACGAAATTGGAAAAAATCACCTTTCTTTTTCTCACACGCCATACTCAAGATCGTTATTGTTAACGTTAGGAGGTCAAAAAATTCCTCAAATCTCCATGTACGTGCTTCAATGAGTATTCAGAAGCATCCGTTTGCCTATATATGTAAGTAACTGTACATGTTAGATGATGAGACGAATTTAGTTTGCTGTAAAAATCGTATATCCAGGAAGAAATAAATTTCTTTTAATCGTTGCGAAATTGACCTTCGGTTTTAATTTATACGACGCCACGTTATTGAAATTAGAGTTACATGGCTGAATTAAATAAACAGGCTCGATATAGAAGAAAAGATAAGTTGTCATTAGATTATAAACAGATTGCATTAATATTGTCAGTTTTATTAATGGTGGTACCCAGTGATGTATTCGATGTCAAGTTCCGTTATACAATAACATAGCGATTATAAATTTTAATTCATCTAAGAGCGGTACAATAATTGATTAAGTAACAGTGCAAATGTCACCATAAAGAAGCCAATATTAAACTTTAATTGAAAATGCAGTATAGGAATTTTGATTTCTAAACAACACTACATTGTCCACAACAATCTACCACGTGTTGTAGTTCTTTACTGTTTTTTTTTTTTGTTGTTGAATTTCGCGCCACTCACAAGAATATTCTTAATATTAAAAGTGGGAGAAGAATCAGAGTAAAGTCCTACAGTTTTAATCGGCTAAATTTAATTGTATCCAACTGTGATCGAGTAATCTTGTAATTTTTGATATGTTGTGCATCTCATGTGTAAAATGCCAATCGAGGAAAACATACAAGTGACCTTAAAAGATCGAGTAGTTCCTAGCCGCGTTTCCTTTAAAATGTTGCTAGAAGTATTAATTTTCATCCAAACACTTAAGCAGATATCACCCTGGGTTAATGGGAAGCATGAAGAAACGATAAACCTGGCCAAATTTCCAAAAAAGAAATTAATTCCCAAACATATAAAGCAATAAAAAGCCACGCTGGCTAGCAAAGAGCGGCCCCAAGCCCCCCTTTGAAGTTGGCTAAACTGGAGATTAAAAATCAGCTACATCAGTAGCATGAAAAACATTAGAGAGAAGAATCAGGAAACATATTCAAAGGGTTTCCTTGTGGGACCCCCAACAGAAAAGACGGAAGAATTGCTAGCCATGAGCAAATCCAATGTTAGATTAAGGACCGGCAACGCAGCTGGTCGCTATCCATTAAATAAGCATCTACACAAAATTAGACGTCTACCTGAGCCAGTATGTAGAGGATGCGGTGAGGAAGAGGAAACTCCTCAGCACTTTATACGCCAATGTGAAGCATACAACAGTTAAAATACAGTGGCTTACTGGCACGAAAGATAGACCCGGAAAAGCTCTTAAACATAGAGCTGAAAAAAATTCTAGACTTTTTGAAAGCCACAGAACTCTTACAAGATTAAGAAATTATTCGGAGGGCGGAATAGGCCACTCGAGCTCAGTGCAGGAAACTTATTATTACAACCATCTGGTGGTAATAATGATAAAAAACATTATCATCCAAAAACTTAAGTAGATGTCAAAGAAGCATAAAGCGGCCGCGAGCTTTTGGGATCCCTTTCAAGATGGCTAAAGTGGAGATTAAAAGTCAGCAACAACGGTGACATGAGAAACATCAGAGAAGAACTAATTAATATATTCAAAGGGTTTCCTGGTGGGATCCTCAATAGAAAAATCGGAAGAATTGCTGGCCATGAGCAAATCCGATATTAAATTGTGGACTGGCAACGTAACAGGTCACTATCCATTAAATAAGCATCTACACGAAATTGGACTCCTACCTGAACCAGTATATAGAGGATGCGGCGAGGAAGAGGAAACTCCTCGGCACTTTACCATATAAGCCAGTGTGAAGCATACAACAGTTAAAATACAGTGGCTTACCGGCACGAAAGATAGACCCGGGAAAGCTCTTAAACATAGAGCCGAAGAAAATTCTGGACTTTTTGAAGGCCACAAAACTCTTACAAGATTAAGAAACTATTCGGAGGGCACAATAGGTCACTCAAGCTCAGTGCAGGAAATTTATTATTACAACCATGTGGTTGCGATAATGATAAAATACATTATCATCCAAAAACTTAAGGTAGATGTCAAAGAGGCAAAGAGCGGCCCTGAGCCCACCTTTGGGATCCCTTTCAAGATGGGTAAGGTGGAGATTAAAAGTCAGCAACAACGGTGACATCAAAAACATCAGAGAAGAACTAGTTAACATATTCTATTGGTTTCTTGGTGGGATCCTCAAACGAAAAATCGGAAGAATTGCTGGCCAGGAGCAAATCTGATGTTAAATTGTGGACCGGCAACGTGACAGGTCACTATCCACTAAATAATCATCTGCACAAAATTGGACTCATACCTGAACCAGTATGTAAAGGATGCGGTGAGAAAGAGGAAACTCCTCAACACTTTACGAAACACTGTGAAGCATACAACAGCGGAAAATACACAGAAAGATAGACCCGGGAAAACTCCTAAATATAGAGCCGAAGACAATTCTGGACATTTTGAAGGCCACAGAACTTCTACGTTATTCAGAGGGCACGATATTTCAACGAAGTCTGTTTTCCCAGAAACTTCGATGCACTTTTAATTAAATAATTGATATGAGGCTTATGAAGCTAAATGAAAACTTCATTCTGAATGAATTATTCGGTAACCAGGAACCATTAATGAAAAACTCCAAAACATTGCGAAGAAAAAAAATTCTTTGTGACAAATCTCATATGAAACTTGTAAATATAAAGAACTAAACATCCCACTGATTGTGTATAATTGATAATATAAATTTGCTTAAACAAAAACGAAACAAAATTAATTCAACATTTCTCAACACCTTTATCGCCCACTTTATTGCATGCTTCCCTTCTTTTATGGCTTGATTTCATTTATCAGTCCTCCATTGTATAGTCGCCGTCGTATAACAGCGGTGATTGAAAAGGAGACAGATCTTTGATAAGAGTAAAGTATAGACGACTTCAATTTTCACTGATAATGCTAAAACAAGTCTCCCCTGCCTTACGATAACAGTAATTCCTGGTAATACTCTCTCGTCGGTATCTCGAAGAAAACGAACGAACGTAAATCAGTCAAAAAAAGTGGTTGATATAGGAAATGATGTAATAAATTATCTTAATAGTTAGCGGAAAGAAAACATGACATTTCCTTTACATCTCATCAATACGAATGGTCTTTTTTCTTTAGTAGAGAGATGATGAAAGTCAAGGGAAATAGTTGCACCAAATAGAGTGAGTTAGATTAGGAAAAAAACTTAAACTCAACGCCAAATAATAGTTTACATATACAGGGCATCTACGATTTTCTGATAAAATATGTATGATACAGGCTACTAATTTAACATATTGTAAAGTACGCCAAAGGTGTTAGTGCCGCTTTTGTCCCCAAGGACATTTTTGTGCTTCCTAGACTGAAAGTTTCACTTGGAGGCCAGAGATTTTCGTATAAGGGTGCCATCACATTCGTAAACGCCTATTTTACAGAACAAGATGCCAACTACTATTTGGACAAGTTAAAAAGATGAGAGTATCGCTGAGAAAATTTTATAAATTTTTAGACGCCATAATTAAAATTACTTAAAAAGTCGAAAATGTTAGTTTTTAGTTTATTACTCTGTAGCTTTAACGAAGGGTGAGAGGAAGGTCGTTGCAGAGGACGCCAAATGTGCTAGAGCCGCTCTTGTTCCCAGCGAAATTTGTTTGCTTTCTAAGCAGAAAGTTTCACTTGGAGGCCAGAGATTTTCGAATGAGGAGGCCATCACATTCCTAAACGCCTATTTTGCAGAACAAGATGCTAACTACTATTTGGACAAGTTAAAAAGATGAGAGTATCGCTGAGAAAATTTTATAAATTTTTAGACGCCATAATTAAAATTACTTAAAAAGTCGAAAATGTTAGTTTTTAGTTAATTACTCTGTAGCTTTAACGAAGGGTGAGAGGAAGGTCGTTGCAGAGGACGCCAAATGTGCTAGAGCCGCTCTTGTCGCCAGCGAAATTTTTTTGCTTTCTAACCTGAAAGCTTCACTTGGAGGACAGAATGAGGGGACCAAATGTCTACTTTGCAGAACAAGTTACTAACTACTATTTGAACAGGTTAAAAAGACGAGAGTGTCGCTGAGAGAACTACATAATTTTACAAGAAGACTATATTAAGAAATACAACTAAATTCAACAAAGAAAATACCATCGATTATTATTAAAAACGCTTGTTGTGTGTCTTTTTTTATTTAGTGCAATTATATGTAAAACACGAACACAAATGTTCTTGCAAGTAATAATTTCGTTTGTTTTTAAAGGAAAATTGTTTCGGATTAGTGGAGACCGACATTATTATTACGGAGACACTAGTATTTTTTTACTAAAACCTTATTTTCGTCATTATCGCTACTAAATAGCTTAAGCACGTCCTCGACTTTAATATCTCTACATAACGAACAATTGAAGTACAAAAAAAATCAAAGATCCAACGAGATATAACCATGTGTTGTTCGTCTTTCAACTTCCATGACTTTTTTTGCTATTCGTAACCGAATAGCTTCTCGATAACACTTCAAAGCAAGGGTGGGGAAACATTCGCCGTCCCTGTTACGTATACTATTCCTCTCTTTCTCCTCAACCGACTCATTTGCTTCTCCTAATGACTAATTCACCATAACTCCAAACAATCCGAGCTGACTGTACCATGATCGATACAATGAGCTTCTTATATTCTATACGTAGGTATTACATGCGTTTTAACCAATTTTATCTAAGAATGCTATCTTTAAGCGAACAATATGAGTGTCTGTGATTAGGATTAGCGATTATCCTTTGACGTATTTGTTTAGGTATGGAAAAATAACGAATACGACAATCTTTTTGATATGAGCCTTTTGGTGATTGTGTAAAAAAAACTACGAAGAAAAATCCCGTTAACTCGAACTTAAAGGGGCCGATATCTCGGGAGTTCGTATTAAACGATTTTTTCTTTACAATTTTTTGTATTTTTTTATTATAAATAGGTAAATAATATTGTTTTCAAACAATTATTGAACAAACAATAAATATATTATAAAACAAAATGTGTTTTTAATTAGAAGAAAAAAATACTATAAGATTTACCAATGTGCATGTAACTACTTAGTGAAAGAGTCGCAAGAGCTTGTTTGAACTAAGCCTGATTGTACACTCAGTTGAAATAAATTTTATACATGAGTCAAATTTTTGCGATGACAGCATATCTTTGAAGAACTGATAAAGCTGAATTGACTTCTTCTCTGGAAAGTTATTATTTCTTCATCACCTCCATCTGATGATATTGTCCGAGAATCGAGTGCTTCTATTTGTAATGGCTCTAAACAAAGTAATAAATTTGAATCAACCTCTACGAATTCTTGAAAAGATATATTTAGTGGTTGAATTGATGTTAGGAGAACCAATTAACATCAATTATTTCTTCGTTTATCCAGGAAGACCGAGCTTTTTTTTGTTTCGAATGTTGAGAAATTTTTAATTATTGATCAGTAGAAGGCAGGGGGCCCCAAAATCACTTTCCGTGGAAGGCTCAAGATTGAAGAAGATGTTTATTATCCGCCGAGTCCAAATTCATTCTATATCATTTTGATAGAGGTCCCACAAAATATTTAAGTTAAATGTGATATTTCTCAATGTAATGAGACCTCTTTTGAAAATAAATGAACTCCTGATCGGATAAAACGTTTAAGCGATTGAACTATCAAATAAGTAAGCTCTAACTTAATTTTATTATTTTCTGAATAAATAAATCAAGCAGTTTTTGTTGCCAAAAGACTTTACGGTCTTGTTAAATCATGCATTTTTTCTAGAAAAATATACAGGTTGTTTAATAAAAAAAAAAAAAGAAATAGCATGAATGAAACGTGGTCATCATTTCGATGGCCATATTGAAGACGCTAATTGATATAAAGAAAAATTTGGATATATGGCCAAAAAGAAATACTTAATCAAATAAAATCTGGCGCATAAGGCGTTTTAGATATACGTAGGTGGAATTTCTAGTGGTGGGTTTAGTCAAGTACCTTAGATCTAACTTAGTGGTACCGTAATGTTATCTTTTAATTACGTTGCAGTGAGTAGTTTGATTTACAAAATTCTAAGTAGCAGTGTAAGAGACTTATGTATTTTATTTTAGTTACTTATCGGAAAGCTGTTCTATGTAAGAGCTAGCCTGGTCATACAGGATAGGAAAATAAACGGTGCATTAATATAATAAAAAGAAGTAACAGGAGCATTATGCATCAAATTCGTACCAGTTGTATTATTAGAACCAACAATTGAGAATTGATGGCAAGCATGTATCCATTCAAGCACCAAAGCATAGTGGATCTGACTACTTTAGTTATGAAAAGTCGTTTAGTTCCGCTTTATTGGCAACATGTGATGCAAAATACCGTTTTACTATGGTAGACATTGGTGCAATAGGTGCAAGTGACGATGATACTGTTTTCAAATGGACAATTGGATATTCCACAGGCCACATAGTAATGTCGGAATTAATTATTTTGTAGTAGCTGACCAGGGATTTCCACTCAGTAATATAATTATGAGACCATATCCTGGCAAAAAATTTACGTGCTAAGCAGTTAATATTTAATTATAGACTTTCTAGAACACGAAGAACTATTGAAAACGCCTTTGGGATTTTAGTACAAAGGCGCATACTAAGAAAATCAATTATAGCAAACATTGAAACATGTGAAAATATTGTTGTTTTACATAATTACTTACGACACCAACAGTTAAACTCGAATTTGGAAAGTGCTTTTAAAGAACCGATTATTTCAGTATCACCAAATGCAAGATTTCAGCAATTTTTACAACCTATCCGTCGTTTGGATTCGAACAATTGAAAAAGGATTGACCGAGAGAGAAGAGATATTTTAGCTGATTACTTTACAAAGGAAGGCTCCATTGTTAGACAATGGAATTACATATACACAGGTTTTCCAAAATCACCATAATTTTCTTCAAGCAATTTTTAATGTCCTTTTATGTAATTTGACAAAGTAATAAATGCAGATTGAATTGTCTCTGATAACTTAACAGTTGCATCTGCATTTGGTCGTTTTGTACCTTTTTACACGTAGACTTTGCTTTATTTCGAACTAACGATTTCAGCTTTCGATTACTTGTGGATAACAACTGATCTATTTTTCAATGACCTGCTGACGGATACCAATTGATAAAGAAGAAGTGGTCTGGTTCCATCACAAATGTTATCTACCATTGTGTTATTAAATGTTTCCTCGAAAACTTCTTGTATTTGGAACACGTTTGATTCAGAAATATCTAACTCGTGGTTATGAGCAGCACAACATTGTCTACAAACAAGCACATATCAAAATATTGCCAAGTAGATGTTGCTGCAGGACCAGAAGGTGTATTTTTCACATAATTCCTCTTTCTTTAGCAAATCGGTGACCTATATTGTTCCATCTCTGCTCACATAATTCAACTAACCATTCGATTAAACCTACGTTTATTTACAAAATAAAAGTGCTCTTACCAGGTGCATCCGGTAAAACTGATATTGTTTTCCAAGCATTCTCAGCAGCTAGCCTATTTTTTCTAATTTTTATTAGACTTGTCGTATAATTGATTAAATTCATATATTAACTCTATTAAACGGCCGTCATCAAATTTGTTAGACATTTTTGTAATAGCAGCTGACCATATGTTTATTTACTGTTATATTTTCCAAAAAATGCAAACAATATATATATTGCGCATGCATGTACCCTAATCTTGATCCGAACAAAAGTAAAAAGTTGGGAACTTTTTACGTTAACGTTGAGATTAATATTAAAACATTTACCTAACTGAGTGAATATGTGCATATTACTGCACTTTGTGCACTTTAACTTTTTAGGATTATTACCAGTACTAAGTTAATGCTAATAAAGGCTGACTGGACCCACCATTAATCCCAAATTAATTCAATTATCTTAAAACTAATATTGACTAGTATAGGGAATACTGATGAAAGTTGATATGAATTACCAGAAACACTAGAATATAGATTTTCCATTTAAAAGAACTACACTCGTATTGTTTGTAGCGGAATTTGTCTCCAAATATTTTTTACTCGAATATTGTCTCTCTAAATTGCTCAGAAGAGGATTTATCTTCCGTTCACGCTGTAGATGAACACACTGAATAAATAAATACATGTTTTGAACAACAATTCAGCCAATGAAAAATTCAGCCCACAATGTTATCCCGAACCTATAGGATAAAATATGAAAATATTGGGAACTTTTTCTGTTAGAATGGGACCTTCGAAAATAAATATTTTGTCCTTATGGGACACTCCTTTAAAAAGGTATATTTTCAGATTTCAATTTAATAGTGATTTTTAGTGATTATTTGAAAACCGCATACTTTTTAAACATACGGTAGCTTGCTTAATTTACATTAAGTACACATACTTCTATTTTTAGAATTTTTTTTTTCTGACCCCCAACATCTCATTTTAATGACCAAGTAAAATCAACAGCATTTCGTCTGAATATAACAACATACGCTTTGCCCAAGTGAAAAATACTTTTAGTCGCAGATTGAAACAGGAACAAACAACACCGACCAACAAACATTGCAAATATCAGCCATTCCTAATAAAATAAACATTTCGGGAATTTGTGGATAACAGAAACCAGCCATGGCCTAGAAATAGGCAAGAGATGATTTTTCTTGATAATTTCCAGTCTTATTATTACAAGCAATTAAAACTAAATAGTCAAGATAAGATATTTATTAATTACTGTCACAACTAAAGATTATAAGATTGATTTTTATCTGACGATATTGAATCACAACGTATAATATAAATAACAATGATGGCATAATATCCGCAGATGTTTCTTAACCCTAATAATAACAATAATAATTAAGCGTCCTATTAATTAAGATGGATATGATATAAGACGGGCAAAACGAAAGCTGACTTACTTACTATCCTGGTTAAAAATAGAGGAGATTTAAAGATTATTTCGGAACAACTCTCTTGGATTAATACCAACATAACAGACAAAATACGTCGTAAGTTTCAAGAGCCTTCACGTGTAGAACAATAAAAAAAAGTTACCTTGGCTCTTGTGTTTTCGTGAAGGATCTAATTAGGGAACTTTATTAAATTAATTAAAACTTGATTAATGATCAAAAGGTAAATTACGTGGAGCGTAAGAGAAACGGAGGAAAATTTAACTTAAACGTCGGGGAAAATTGATTTTTTTTTTCATCAAGTTGCTTGGATAAAAAGATGTATTTATAGAAAAGGTAATTTTAAAACGATATGTTTTCCTTGTACGGCAAAAAAAAATATGTTCCGCTCCTTTTTGCGTTTATTATGTTGGAAGATCAAGATTGTTTTAATTAGTTCGTTTGATATAAATCTCTAACGGTACAGTGTGAACTATAGATGTTGTAGAATGACTTCAGGAGTTATGCATCAAACAAGTGGCCCAGCATGTACGGGACGGGAAGAATAATATCAGCAAACCAACATATTATAATTGCAACAGAAGCTGAAAACGTTGAAGTAAACTTAAAAAGAACACGCAAATGCTACTTTTTGCTGATGCTAACGTATAGACACACCGAGGTACATCTAAGATGGAAACAAGTTGTCCCAGTCCCAGATTATCACCATTAAAGACAATAACAAGAAGCGATTACATGGTACTATTTACCAAAAACTACTTTTTCTATTCAAGCGATTACGGATATTCGGTTGTCGGTATAGGTAGAGATTTTTGCGTTAAAACTAAACATATTTCGGATTTAGACCGTGTCATAGTTAATCAAAAACTCCCTGCTTCGCCCACAATCATATGGGGTCTCTTCAGGAGAGGGATAGGTGGTAGGCCACAACGTGTAAACCACGCCAGAAGCGAAACTAACTGAGTAGGGAGCAGTTAATCATGATAACTCAGTATGTGAACCATGCCAGAGGCGAGAATCATGAGGAACACGTTCAGTTTTAACTGACTCTGACCGTGGAAGCCTACGTTAATATTTCAGACATTTTTGCGTTTCAATATTTGTCAACATGTAAAACTATGCAACACTTCTGTGGATTAATTTTTTGCTATTAGTTGGCAGAGGCACGCTAAGTAATTAAGTACAACTTAAATTTTCTCTTTATTTAATCTAACATTACCACAACAAATTACCTAAATTCTGATAATACGAGAGAATAAATTAAAATTTAATGTTAAATCTTATAGAACTTGCTGTGAACCACATGTGCCAAAGATTATCCAAAAAAATTAAAGTGGAAAAATCACGAAGGAGTTCCTCTGAGGCATCTATAAAAAAAAGTACGGCCTAATCGGTGAATACTAAAAATTGATATTTTCCTCGGTTTTACCGATGTAATTAAATTTAATTGATCAAATAAAAATCTCATTAGACACCGGGTGGGTGGCACACCGCCCCAGAGAGCGAGAGGACGTCGGTTCATATCCTACCGGTGTCTAATGAGATTTTTCCATTTCATTTATTAAATTTAATGACATCAGTAAACAAACATTTTTATCAATCACGGTTGGAAGCCATCTATAAATATTAATAATGTGTAGATTCTATATAAATCACATTTTGCTTCGTTTAGATCTTACGAGGGTCGCTTACAAAAAGACTCTTTCAACATAATCTCCATTTAACTCTATACATTTTTCCAAGCGTTTCTCCAGTTTTTCTAAACCCTTCAAAAAGTAGGATTTCCTCAAAATCGAGATCTGTTTGGCCAATGATTTCGTCGCTCGACGTGAATCGCTGTGCGACGAGCCATTTTTTCAAATTTGGAAATGAAAAGAAGGGACTGGGGATCGAATCCTCTGAATACCGTGGATGAATTGATGAATTCGAACTCTAATTCCATAATTTCGGCCATCGAAACTGCGCAGGTCTGCGCCCGTGCATTGTCTTTTTCTTTTTCAAATGAGGACGTTTTTTCTCGATTCCTTCGCTCAACCGGTCCAATAACGATGCATAATACTTTCTGGTTATTGTTTGTCCTTTTTCCAAGTAATCGGTGTAGGTGATTCCGTGTGCATCCCAAAAAAGCGAGGCCATCACCTTGCCCGGCCAATTTCACCGTCTTCGTCTTTCGCCTTCGAAAACCCTTTGTTTTGACTGTTCCTTTGTCTCCGGAGTGAAGTCCATGTTTCGCCCATAGGTATGTATGGACGGAGAAACTCGTCAGGTTTGCGACGGAAAAGCGTTAAAACAGCCTCAGGGTCGACCACATGATTGCGTTTGTTCTGCACTGAGAGCAAACGCAGCACCCATATTGCCGAAATTTTTTCACGCCCAATTTTTCGTGCAAAATTGAAAACACTGTACCTTGTGATGTGATTATGGTCTCAACTATTTCGCGCACTTTGCTTCGTCGATCACTCAAAACCGTATCGCGGGTTTTGTCGATCATTTCGGGGGTTGTCACTTCCACTAGACGTCAAGAACAATGTTCATCTTTTATGGATGTACGGCCACGTTTAAACTCATTTATCCAATTGTAGACAGTTGCTAACACAGGAGCAGACATGACATGAATTTCATCCCTTTCGGTCTTAAACCTTTTAAATATAAGCATTTATGTAATATAATTTATATTACATAAACCTACAACATAGATCCGTTTCCTTTATTTTGTGCTTTGCATAAATGGTTTTCAAAGCAAATTTAAGTTTAAGTTAGCCCATAGGGCCCATTAGGCTGCATGATAACTATTTTTGTTATATCTTCTTAAAACGACGTTAAATAAATAATTTATATAATGAGTAACGATACTGGAGTCGTCTATTATGTTGTATTATGCAAAAATGAAATTATAAATCTTGAATGAGATATTCAAAGATGGCTTTAAAGATGTCAATATTCTGTATGGATTATGAGCAAAATACGAATAGTAACAATAACACAACTCAAGCACGTAACTGTAAATCGAACAAGCAAAAAGCGTATCATTTGTTATGATTTCTGGTATTTCAACTTGTTGAAAGAAAAAAAAAACAGCGTGGCTATGCAGGTTAGTTACAAAGCTGCACTTGATTTTTGTGTAGATACAACGAGACAAGAAGAATAGAAAGAACTAATGTCATAAACCTTTGCCTCGTGAAGAACCAGGAAGAGGAAACAGAAAAAGACAATCTGTTAACGATTCCAACTAAACGCAGTTTAATCATAAAACACAGATCTGAAAGCTACAACTGGTGTCTTCTTTACTAATCCCACATTTACAACACGTCTTTTACGTTGCGTGGTCAAGAGTTATCTATCAGATGGAAATGTGTAGACATTTCTTGGCATTTTTGTTTCAGAAAAAAGCAATGTTATTGTTCTAATTAGATATAATTAACCAAAACAACTGTAGCGCGTTATGATTTACAAGATGTACAGTAAAATAATACAATTTACGAATGTATTTTCGCAGACAAACTAAATGCTTGACATAATTGGTTATAAAGATTATTTTTGACGAAAAGAAATTATCTTTTCAGTTATCTTTATTTCACTGATTTTTGACTAGATTTGCGATACACAGGTTTTTTCAATTTTTTTTTTTTTAGTTTCGAAAAGAATAAAATACAGAAAGCTTGATTGAAAGCCTCTTTCGTTTAAATATTTGCAAAAGATCGAAGATCTCTCATGCCTCTAACATGATTTATTTCTTTTGTTACTAAATTAGAGAAAAAAAAATAAAATCAAAAGGCATTTTTTTTTAAATCATAGTTGGCCGTAATAAAGCTTACTTTTCCTGATTATAGTGATATGATACTTGATGTGGTTATTGTAAGGAATAAAGTAATTATGATTTATTTAACCCCCACCAATATTTGTAAATATCGTAGCGTTAGACACATCTTTGTATAAAATGCTGTACTTGGGAGTAGAAGCGAGGAATAGAAAAAGTGCGGGAAATAGGTTAGAAAATTCATTATTCAATAATACATATTATTGAAAATATACAATAACATAATGAACATTTATGATATTTATTATCACCCATACAAAAAAAAATCAAATAAAAGCTGCACATGTGCACAAGTTTTTATGTTGGAAAATCCAGCGGCGTGGCGTATGGCACAATTAGTGTTTATTTCTTTTTATCGAGACATCCTGTATATGATGACATTTTCGAATGGGACTCTGTGTGCTCTGATAGCCAACAAATAAAATTTTCTAAAATATTAGACTTTTTTGTCAAAAATATCTCTTCAATGGAAAAGCAGGGTGGCATGCAAACAATTATATCCTATTTAATAAAAATGGCTTAAATTCCAACTGTAAAACTTGACATATCTTCTTCTTGTGTGAGGATTATTAAAGAAAAACAAACGTAATGTGAGGAAAGATATTAGTTTAAATTCAAATGGACAGGATTGCTTGGCCTAAATAAGCTTTTCATTTTTTTTTTTATAATAAATTGAATTTTGAAACGAACACGTTTAAAATAAAATTACATGTTCGTAATGAAAGAGACGCGAGCAAATCGAAAATGTTATCCGGTTTAAAAGGAAATGTAATAATAACAGCTTTTTATTGTCCAATGGCTTCCAGTTACAAGACAACATTATACAAAAAATACGTACAATAATAAAGAAAAAATAATAATAATTGAAGACAAAACAGAAAACAATAAGAAAAAAAACTCAAAACTCATTAATTTTACTGGAAAGCACATCATTATAGAGTGTATCGGTTATGCGACACATAGAAGCAATGGGAGAAAAGGATAACAGATTTGTTCGAGGTATGGGAAGGGAAAAAGCAGGAGGAGAACGTGAAGATGTGCGAGAAACTAGAAAATTCAAGGAACAAAGCAAGTCGGGACAATCAAGGACGCCACGCACCAACCAGGCAAAACGTGCACTCTGCCCCTCCCGACGAGAAGCCGCGGTGTGCATCCCATGTCGATCGAGAAGAGCACCATAATCGATGTTCCGCACTGGATAAATTCCGTCAATCTTGAAGGATAAGAATTTGAGGAATCTCCGTTGAATCTTCTCAATTTGGAGTTGTAGATAGATGTAGTGCGGTGACTAAACAGGTGAAGCATATTCGAGTTTGCTTACAACAAAGGTATAAAATAAAGGTTTGGAAAAGGGATATATTCTCAAAGTATCTGAAGGTGCGTATTACGAAGCCTAAAACTTTCGATGCGGAAATACAAAGGTGGTTGATATGCGGCCCAAAGCTCAAACGACTATCAAAAATAACTCCAAAATGGCGAAATTCATTAACTCTCAGAAGTGCTTGGCTGTTAATGGAGTAAGTGGATGGAATTGAGTTAAATTTCCTTGTGAATGACATGTAGCAGCACTTGTTCGCATTCACCAGCAGCTTTGAAGGGGCAAACCAATCGGTGATCGTATTAAGGTTACGCTGTAGCTCAATAACGTCATTCCAGTTCTTAATAGGCATAAATATTTTTAAATCATCTGCACAGGCTAAAATAGGGCAAGATACAGAAGCAAGTAGATAATTGTCGTAGAGATTGAATAATAATGGACCCAAATTCGAACCTTGTGGAATACCTGAACACGGACTAAGTTCGAAAGAATTAAATCCATTGCTTCTGTTGGTCAAATAGGACTTTAGAAGATGAACTGAAGCCAAACGCAGAACATTTCTGAAGTAAAACACTACGGTTATATATATTATTTGTATTAGATAACTTATGCACGCTACTGGATTTTTTATTACGTCCTTCTAGACATTTGTGCGTTGGTAATAATAAAATGATAAAGTAATAGTAAATAAAACTGAATTCGAAGGCATGTTAAGGACAATCTCAAGTTTAAATGTCTACTTATGATGTGCTATAAAAAAATATACACACTGCCAACTGTTCTTTCTATTTAAAAGTATTAATATATTTTGGGTTTTGGGTCATTTATTTTTGTTTAAAGACTTTTTACCCCCCAAATATTTTTAGAAACTAACAAAGAAATTGCATTATTTAAAAATTTTTGTAAATTATCAAAGGAAAAAGATTGCTTTTCTTCTAACATTTTTCCAGTTTGTCAGTTTTCAATACGTTTAATCTCTTTTATTTTCTTTAAACATGTTGAAAAAGCTATTGTTTAAAAATGCAATAAAATTCAGCTAAAAGCAATTGTTGATAATCTTTCATCTTAAAATAATGTGAAATGAAGAAAAACAAAAAATTTAAAAATTGTTTGAATAAAATATCAAGTGTTTTATATCATTCTAAAGGTAATTTTATATGCTTTTTAATGGTGCAAAAATATATAGGGTGTTCCGTATAAAAAAACACAAGTCTTGATAATATCTCAAAAAATAGGAGTTTAAAAAAAGAAAAAATTAGAGCATAGGATTCTGCGTCGAAAAGCGCCCTAATATAGTTTTTATATAAATCAAGCATTTTCACAAATAAAAAAGTTACAAGGGTTTTTAAAAATTGAACATTTTAATTAAACGCTCTGTATCTCTTATATTAAGGAAGATATAAAAATAGGGATTTCTCCAATCGATTTCTCTTTAAAATCGAGCTCCAGAAGCTTAGGTCAGTTTTTGTCAAATTCCTTTAAACATATAATAAGTTCCCTATTAAAAGTATCGAATTTGGTCCACTTGTACATACACGTTTCTTATTAATTAATTAACAAGAAAAAAATTACAAATTATTAAAATCCAAACTAAACTTGTTTACATAAAGTTAATGTAGTTTTCTTTTTTTACGTAAAAAAATATATCTAAAACAGCATTCCATAACAAAAGTACAGGATTGTCCAAAAAAATGTTGCCACTCATATGGTACTACAACATTTTTAATTTTTGTATTGTTGCAGACTAGATATGCCCACCCGACTTGTTTTGGAAGAGAGTAGGTAGTTGCTAGAATGGAAATGTTTAGATCACCCCCAGTTGCTAGAAAAAAAAACTCAGCAATGGTTTCAAAAGGATCCTCCAAGCCGTTTAACTATCCGTCGACTGCATGAGAAATTTGTGCGCACAAGACTGCAAAGGAAATAGTGGACGTCCCAGAAGTATTTGAACAGAAGATGACATCATAAATGTTCAAGGCGCAATGATTAGGAGTCCAGGAAAGTGAAGTACACACGGACAAGCATTTTAAGAATTCTCCACCACGATCTGGGAATGAAGCCGTACCACATTAAAATGATACAGACCCTTTCTGATACTGACAAAATTGCTCGTGTATGAGCTGCTGAAGTCTTAAGTGTTAGAAATGACGAACATAAACCATAATGTTGTGTTCTTTATGTCGGATGAAGCCACATTTCACTCAATAAGCACAATTGCGTCATGTGGAATACAGACAGTCCCTGTGAAATAAGAGAGCACACTCGATCCTCTCCGAAAGTTAACGTATGGTGTGGCATTTCGAAATTTGGAGTACTTGGTCCATATTTTTTTGATAATCTGTCTATAACGGAAGATTCTTTCCCTTCGTATCATAACATCTGGTTATTTGAGCAAGATGATGCACCACCGCATTATTCCTTAACATCCTTATCATTACCTGGATGAAACATTTGGTAGAAGCTGGATTGGAAGAGCGGAACTTTTGGCTCGACCAGAACAGATTTCTGACTATGGAAAATAGTGAAAGAACGCGTGTATTCTACAAAACCTACTGATATTAATGACCTTAAAGAACGCATAACAACACACCTGCATTGAAAACCACGGAGTACAGGCCGAAGGAGTACATTAGCTTCGTTTGGACTTGTGTACATGGTGTGTGTTATCATGTTATTCGAATCAAAAAGTCAATCTCATGTAAGTAGTAATATCATTTTGGACAAAGCTGTATATTTGAACGGTGATTTTTGTATAAATAAATAATTTTATACAATTCTAAATAAATGAAAAATGACCTCTTTAAACAGAGAAAAAAACGTATTAAGATGTTAAAGATCAACATATTTTGATTTTAATTTTCAGGAGACAATGTCAAATTTGAAGGTTAAAGCAAGTCCACGTGATTGCACGTGTGCATGTGATTTAGCATAATTTTTAAGCAAAAACAAATGGTAAAGCCAAATTCCCCTATCTTGACTAATAAAATAATTTTAGACCTGACACTGTAGTACTCAGTAACATTGTACCTAATTTAAAAAAAAATACTATTTTGGTTTGGTTACTCAAAAAAACGAAATGAATAAGAATAAGGATAAATCATTATTTTTTTTTTTTAGTTGGTATTGATAGATTTGAAGTTTTCGAAATACCTAAAATTCATTTGTTTTTTTTTTTAACAAAGATGGTTTTAAATCAACCTCATAAAATTGCTCTTGTTTCCTCGATTTAATAACGAAAAAGACAACTTTCAAAGTATTCAAAAAAAACGAGGAATAATACTTTGCATTTCGTGTAAACATCCTTGAGTGTACTGCATCCGTAACAACCAGCAGTTCTCAAATCGTCCTCAACTCTACGCATAGAAGTAAAACATAATTACACTTGCTCTAAAATTAGAGCCTAGATACAACATGTAACACCGGTCGGTAAAAATAACATGTGGAACACGGTTGTCCGAAATAGATGAACTTTTTAATGTTTTGGCTTCTTATGCTTCAACATTCCTAGGCGCAGTCACGGCTTGAACGTGAAACGAAAGAAAACATCTGCATACGATTCCAACAAGAGATCCTTCTAGATGCCCAACGTACAGCGAACGGCGACGACGAACAAAAAAGACGAATGAAGAACGAAGACTCCACACCCACGCGTTTCACCAGACGAGTCATTTTCTAAGGATTCGAACCGAAATTGGTACAAAAAGAATGAAGGTGAAAATGTTGAAAGCTTGCGAATATGATAAAATTAAAATTTAGCGCTTATAGAAAGCAAGAAAACGCACACTCTTTTGCTTTGAATTAGCACAGCGATTTTTTACCTGTTCTTGACCGGCGAATTGTGGACGGGCAACGCGAAATTGAGACGGATACATCGTCTTATACAGGTCGTACGCGAATTAGATGCACAATTCTATCTTTATCTTCGTCTTCGAGGTGCAATAACCTAAATAAATATAAAAGGCATTCTTTTTTATCCATAATTTACAAGGAAATTAATATACGATTTATTGTAACGTAAACTACTTTTTTCTTTTGCATATTGTAGGTAGAAAGAGGTAAATTAACATAATAACTATTAATAATCACCATCATGAATTAAACATGATCTTACGGTTAAAAAAACACGAATATCTTCTCTTATTCTTCTACAATGAGCGTAAAAAAGTGGGTGTTAAATGGAAAAAATATATATAGTTTCTTGGGAGATCACGTTCTATATAAATAAGGCGGTAAAAGGAGGTAAAACAAAAGAAATAAAAAAAAAACTATTTAGACGTAATTTCTTATCTAAATACGAATCTTAGACTAAAAAATGCTAAAAAATCCGCGGATATAAGGCAAAAGATAAAAAATTTAAAAAATAAAAAAACAATATTTTTATTTTAAAAAAGTATCAAAGTATTTCGAATGTTTTAAGTTAAAATAGCTCTTTTAATACCCAATCAAAAATTATTTAAACTAAAATACAACAAAGAAAATGGCAATAATAAATTAAAAAAATAATTAAGAAATTAATGATTTTTTATAATTATAAATTGCTAGTTTTCATATAAAAAAAATTGTTGAATTTCAAAATCAAGTCTTAAGGTACCTATGTAAAAATTTGAAAAAATTTCAAAAAAATAAAATGTTGAAAAGCTTACAGAGAAAAAATTATTCTCTAACCTTCATATGCTTCAAATACACTAAAACTAATACAGGGTAAAAAAATATTGAAACCTTGCTAAATTTCCGAAAGCCAGCACCCTTTAAATTCTGACAATTACGAAAAATCCCATTCTTTAACTAACATCACTTAGTCTATCGCGATAGCGGCCAAATATATTTCACAAAACCACAAATTACTTCCCCTACTTTTTTTTTTTTTAGATTAAAAGCAAAAATTTTTCCTCATTTCATTCCGACTTTATGGAGGTCACTGTATATTTACATAGCGAAAATTTTCACCGCAAATGGTCCGAGGGGAATCGAGCAGATTTGTTTATACTCCGAAAAAAATAAAATACCGGTTTTCTTGTGTACCGGCGCGTATTCCCGTGTAGATCTTTGATCCCCGCGGGTACTTCGCGAAGAACAACCAACCGGACCTCTTCTCTTCTTTACTACCTTTGTGGTATTCGAAAAAAATTTTCATCCACGGAGGAATCGCCGAAAATTTTTTTTTGTGGTAAGCCGGGGTGCGGTCACAACACTTTATAAACACCTGCCCGCAAAACTTACCACGACACCCTCCTTAGGGTTACGATTTTAAAAATAACAACACAAAAAGATATGCATGTATCTACCAACTATGGCACACGTTCCGCTTGAAGAAAATAAGAGTAAAAAATCACTTAGAATATCCTTTATATCGGATTATAAGCGGAGAATCACCCTGTAGACGTTACATGGGGGACAAATACGTTAAATGATCGTCTACTCACCGTTTAGGCTTCGAATCGCACGGAATTTCTTTTAAAATTAGAGTAAAATAAAAAGTTCCACTAAGAAAAATGAGAGATTGATAAAGCGGACGACGCAGAAACCAACTGTACACTTACACGGATGCGACAATACTGAAACATAATCTGACTTCTACTATTTATACGATCTTGCGCATGCGCGCGGGCGAATCGGTGCTAAAAACCTAAGAATAAACGTGTAAATTAACAAATTCCAACTCGGAAATCTTCGAAGGTACAACGTTTAACGTTAATCGGGCGTCTTTCAAGTAAAATCTTCGCGGAAATCGGCGAAATCTCTTCGATATTCCAGCGATAAAACGGTCACCTCCCGTGAAGCGCATGCCCGCGAACTCTTAAGTTGGTAGCACGGTTGGTAATATGCGGATCAAAAAAATTACTCATACATAGCCGCTTGTCGTTTTGACAGTTCGAAATCATGGCCGATAATTTGAGTAAAAGACCGAGGAAGGGTATCCTGAAGAACTCCAGCAGTTTCGATACGCAGGACACGCATTCGAACGCCAAGTAAGTGAGCAGAATTTCTACTTTACGCTAGTTCGATACATCGAATTTTACGTGCTTAAATCGCGCGATACAAAAAAAGAAAAAAAACTAAAAGCCCATCCCATTTTTTTTTGCGAAAACAATGTTATTCGTTTTTTCGTTCAGTGATTCGTATCCAAAGAAACGGGGAGTTTTCAAACGATCCGAGAAGGAATTTTGTATGAAACATAACCTATAAATATCCACAGTTGAACGGTGCTTAATGAATTTCGAGGTATTTTTGAATAAATGCCAGGGATTTTTTCGATGGAAATAGTAAACGTGTGATTCGTGCCTCTCAAAAACCACTGGAGCGAATTGCAACGATAAAATTCCAACAAGGAAATCAATCCAATTAAGATGTTCATACGACATAAAACAATGAATAATTTTCTTTATTTACGCCCATTCCATAAGCTGTATTTACATGTCTTACAAAACATTTCCACGTATTAATCTGGTGTAAATACATAATACAAAATCCTAAATTTGTCTTACTTCTTATTATTATTAACATATTACTTAACCTAGCTTAACAACATGAGTATTTTTAGTTTCGGAACTTTACGATCAAAGAATAATCAGTAAATTGCTGATAAAATATTATTTAATTGATGCTGTTCGGATTAATACTGCAATGTTTAAATCTTGATAAGTAAGATTAAATACGAAAACAATATTTATTGTTTTGAAAGATTGCCTTTGTTATTACGTGAACCGTTGAGCGGGGTATATTTATTTTATAATGTTGGTTACATGTAATAGGTATGCATATACGAGGGTATATTTAAAAGTTTAGTTATTCTAAAATTATACTCTATTTTTTAATTAGGAGGAGTAAAATGAAAAGACGGGTTTACACAATGGAATTTTTCAAAGCTACTTTTTGCCGGCATTCAATTTAAACTAATATTAAATATAGCGTATACATATTAAACAATAATTTGGCCTTACATACATGTCAATTCACTATCTCTTTCTATTTAACTTGATTTTCCACTTGATATCTTTGCCCACTGATATAATAAATGGCTCGATTATATCATCGATTAATGCATCTACCCACCTTTTTCTTTCTTCTTTAATCGCATGTTTTCTACGCATTTTTTCCAATTGTCCGTAGTGACATTGTAGATTGCTTGTTGTAAAAGTACCTTTACATTGCTAATTTCTTGCTTCTTAGGTGCCACTTAATTTTTTATTTGAGGCCACACTAACTCAATTGGGTTGAGTTCGCAGTGATAAGGTGGTAACCTCAACACAGTTTTGTTACAACTTCTGGCCATTATATTGGTCTTTATTAAGGCGAATTAAACGAAGAAGTTCAGATCAAACCATCTCTTCATTCTACTCGATATTTTTTTATTTTAATCAAACCTGCGTATCGAGTTTTGTAGATGGTGTTGCGGGATTTTTTTCAATTTTACAACTAGGATATGTAGCATTATCCATAACAATAACAGCATTGTATGGTAGCTCTGTCAATATTTGATGATACCATCTTTCAAGCACCTCGGCATTCGTTTCTTCATGATAATCGGCTGTTTTTTTACCTTCGAAAAGCAATAAGCCATTCTCCACAAAACCAACCTCAGATCCTATGTGCAAAATATTGAGACGTCTTCGTTCCCCTGCAGAATTGCGTAAACCTGTAGTCTGTCCTTCATTAAATGCTTGCCGTCGACTTTTTATATTATCATCTACCCAAACTTTTTATTTGGTATGACCTTCCTTTACCCATGTTTCGTCTAAATAATAAATTGTCCGATTTTGACGACGATAATCTTTTATTGTCTTCTTCTTCTCCACTTGATTATCGCGTTCTATTAAAACACTTTTTCGATCTCTCTTCATGTACCTGCAACAATAATTATACTTATTCTAACATATCAAAGTATGTAATGTATAAATTTGAGTACCTAGGAATTGCTACTTACCCTATCCACGAAAAACGCTGTGAAAATGTTTTGCACAGAAAATATGTCAGAAGAACCTTTTTATTATTACAATGCAAATTGTAACAATATGGCGACCGGGAATATATCAAATTTCGTTAGTGTGATTTTCGCCGAAAACTGACCAATAGCAAGTCTACTTTTTAGCGGTTCAATTTAAAAACACTCCTCCGGATTAAAAAATAGAGTTTAGTTTGAATCAAATTTTTAATGAAATTGTAACATTATTGTCTTCATTTGAATTAAGTGAGCTCTTTTATGCCATCCATAGACCCTTCATAACGATGCAAGAATGTTCACATTTTGCAAAATTTTTCAAGAACAGAACATTGCAGCGTTGCAAGGATATCAGTAAGTTGCAGTTTCTTGTAAATTGTGGGCGTAAATTAGCAGAGAAAACGTTTGGCATTTCTTCACAGGAGTTGTTCTTCTTTTGTTCTTTTATGTATTTAAAGAAGGGACGAGTGTTTAAACAGTTTGACAGATTAAACCCTGTTAAAATTACGCATTTTTTAAATTACTCGGATTATTACTTCATATTAAATTTTATAAATACTTGTAAATAATATATCTATTTATTTTTTTGAATAAAATTAAACTTTTCATATTTTGCATACATTTCTTATGATTTAATTCTGGTGGTAGCCCAACGGGGTTTATATACTATTAAACAGTAATAATACAATCGACGTTAGATAATAAAAACATTGCGGTGGAATGCCAGCTACAATTAAAGACCCTGCTGCAACAAGCGGAAATGTTTCAAGTTCACGGACAACTTAAGTCAAACATTAACCTCTCTACATCACTTTGTTTAATCTTACTGAAATTCAATTTTCGGTTTAACGTTGATGTTTTGTTCTATGCTAATTGTAAAAAAAAAATGTAAATAATGTACCTATTTACTTTTATTTATTCTTCAAATAAAATTTATTTATTTTTTGCACAGGCTACTTATGATTGTAATGCGGTAGAACTCGATTATAATTTGATCGGATATAACCTCGTCTTTGATTTGATTGAAGTTTGAAATTGCTCTACCTTTGAGTATTTATTTTGTTTGTCTGGTGGTAGCCCAACGGGGTTTATGGGCTATTAAACTTATCAAAATTAATTGGCAATAACAATACAATTTAAGACTCGTTTAAAATACGCGTCGTACCTCAATAGTGTCAACATTAAATAATGAAAACATTGTGATGGTTTGTCAACTATAATTAAAGACCCTGCTGCAACAAGCGGATAGTCTTAAAGTTCACGGGCAACTTAAGCTAAAGATCAATCTCCCTGCATCACTTTGTTTAATCTTACTGAGGTTTAAACCTGATGTTTAAATTATATGTTTTATTCTACGTTACTTGTAAACAAAAAATGTATTTACTTTTATTTATTTTACAAATAAAATTAATTTTCTTATATTTTGCATAGATTTCTTATGATTAAATTATTTCTGTAATGCAGCAGAACTCGATTGTAATTTAGTCGGATATAACGTCATCTCTGATTTGAATTAATTTTGAAATTACTCTATCTTTGAATATTTATTTTGGTTGTTTGGTGGTAGCCCAACGGGGTTTATGAGCTATTAAACTTGTCAAAATTAATTGGCAATAACAACACAATTTAAGACTCGTTTAAAATACGCGTCGTACCTCAATAGTGTCAACATTAAATAATGAAAACATTATGCTGGATTGTCAACTATAATTAAAGAGCGTGCTTGAACAGGCGAACAGCTTAAGCTAAAGATCACCTCCCTATATCACTTTGTTTAGTCTTACTACAATCAGTATTGCCAACCCAACTAGGTCGGTAAGTCGATAAGTCCTGGAAGAAAAATTGGAACGGTGATTTTAACATTAATTATCACATTATGAAAATCTGGAATTTCCTTGGTATTTTCTGACGTAATTATATGAAAAAATGTTCCACGGTAAGGAAGCGAAGCTATTCTCCCGTTTGCTATAACCACTACACCACGGGGACCTGTAAAGAAGGTTCTCGTTTTAATACCTAGATGTTATTATTTCCAAAAAGGAAATTCTAGATTTTCATAATTTATTTTGTTTATTTAATTCTAAATTCTAAACACAACCAATGATCTCAATTAATTTGGTACAAAGTATTGTAAACTCGTGAAAGTAAATGTAAACTAAAATAACACTCAACAAACTAGGGCAGTGTTGCCAGGTCCAAAAAAAAAGAAATCGCCAAATCGAGGCCCAAAAAGTAGCCAGATTTTCACTAGTTATAATTAGTATAAAGTTGTTTGTTACATTTACATGGAGGGTATACGACGAAAAGTTATCAAGTCTAAAAAATCTTAAAAATGCGCAAACGTGACCATGTTAACTGTATGGACAATGCCTTTGTCTGGTACAAATGTCTAACCGAAAAGAAAATTCATCGCATATGGACTTGGAACCCTTTCATTGTACACCCTAGATATATGCACTTATGGCTCTTTTTCATGTTTTTTCACATTTCGAATGAACCTTCGTAGCATCTGATTGTTGTAGAGGCGCTAAAAAATATTCTTATCTTACTGGTATCTGCCAACAATAATTACAAACTAAATAAACCAATGACGACTATCAGATTCTCAAACACTATTATACGCGTGTAAATGCCAGCTTGAAAACAAATCGAATAAATATTAAGCGAAATTTCTATAGTTGCATATAATTTCGTGGTTCCTCCTATAAACATTTAGCAACGGTAATAGTTGGAAAATATCTAGAATTTAATTATAAAACATAATGAAACGGTAAAGATATTATCTTATCAATATCACAATTGTTATATAAAAGGGGAAGTACCGTGATATAAACGTATAAATACGAGCGAAATTTCTATAGTTCCACAGAGTTAGATAGACATCGTATGAAGTCAGTCAGTCATTGTCTGCCAGTGTAAAAAAGCTTATAAACATCTTAAAAAGTTTATTTAGTGCTAAATATATACATATAACTTCGAGGCATATCAATTAATAACAATGCCGAGAGGTAAATTGCTAACCGAGGACGAAAAAACAAAGAGATGGAGGTGTTAAACCGAGCAATAGGTAAGAAAATGGGACGGTCCCATCACTTCATCAATAATTTTGTAAGGTTGGGTAATTCCTACGGCAAAGATCGCTCTGAAGGAGGAAATCCAAAACTAACGCGAAGACAGCACTCATCGATATTTTGGTTAGCCTCTTGTAATAAAAAAGGTTTCAATACCACCCTTAAAGGAGACACACAAACAAGCAAGATCATATGAGTTGGGATCATGAATGGAAGAACGTCATATTTTCTGACGAGAAGAAATTTAATTTGGACGGGCCTGATGGTTTCAAATACTATTGGCACGATTTGCATAAGAACACCGATTTTGTGATGAGTAAAAATTTTGGTGGCGGTACTGTAATGGTTTGGGCGGCTTTTACCCATAACAGTAAAATCCCTATATTTTTCATTTCTACACGCATGAATTCTGATTCTTAGATCTTCTAGAAATGGTTCTAATAGACTGGATATTTCAGCACGACAACGCAGCTATCCATCCTTACAGACGAACAAATGAGTGGTTTCACCAAAACGAAATCAACTTAATGCAATGGCCTGCTCGCTCACCCGACCTGAACCCCATCGAGAATAAACAACACGAGAGCCTCAAAGAACTGAAATCTGCGATAACGAGGTCTTGGAATGATATTCCTGCCTCAACACTGACGAAGTTGATAAACAGTATGAAGAACAGGATTTTTGAGGTTAACTTGAATAATAATAAAGGATCCACACTCATTACTAAGTTTAGCAAAAATTATATATTTTTTTTATTTATCCATTTTTTGTTGGTGGACCTACCGAAGTTTCGCTGTTTTAAGTTATCATTATTCTAAGTATTTTCTGTAAAAATCTCTCTTGCGTTTGCCTTTTTTTAGCAAATTAGGCATTAACTTCAATGCATAATTTGCTGAAGATTTAAAGAAAAAACATATTCTATTCAACAGTTCATGTGGAACTATAGAAATTTCCCTGGGTGTAGTGATGCAAAATTTATCTAAAACCTACTTATAGCTTTTGACTAGCTCGCATGATACTTGGGGAAAACCCGAACATAAAACAGTTTAATGTGAATCTCCAAGATCGTTCCTAAACTTCAGCTTAATATTAAAGCCACAAGTATTGATCACTAGATAGCAGCAGATATCTACTTATTTTATTTACCTGTTCATTTTATAAATTAATGTCTGCTATATTTTACATTTATTACGAAAGAATAATACCCCTGTATTTGAAAAATCACCAAATTGGTGTTAAAATCACCAGAACTTTTTGAAAAGGAAATAAAAATATTTTCCGAAGCATAATACGTAGCAATTTTTATTAAAGAAATATAAATTGAAAAAGGAAGAAGTAAATGTCTTCACATTTTCAAAATTACTAAATTTTGTGGAATTTCAACGATACTATTTGGATGAATTAGAGAAATGCAGAAGCATGGCTAATAAAATTATAGACTAAGCCTGCAGAAACGAGTTGCGCGTCACGAAATTAACAGAGACTAGACAGACTCGTTTATTCGTCTCATGAGAATAGGTTCGTGTTGCCTACTAATTTCCCCGAGAGTCGACAAAACACGAGCCTGTCTAGTCTCTGATAATTTCGCGAAGCGTGTACTCGTCTCTGTGGGCTTAATATAGACTTATGTTGATAAACAAAATGAATATGACCAAGTAATACTTGTTTCTATGTCAGGCTGGAAACTTTTCAGACTACCCTCGTACTACGATGGCGATAAGTAATTATCTGCCTTATAGTTACAGAATTACAATAAGATCGAGCCATCTTATCAATTTTGAATTTGATTTGGAGTATATTACTGAACTGCTCGTTATGAATGCTTCATTGATTGATGGCCTTTGGCTTCAATCCATCACTTATTCGACTTCTAAAGTCCTATTTGACCAACAGAAGCAATTATGTTTTTTGTAGCGGATTCAAATCTTTCGAATTTAGTCCGTCTTCAGGTACTCCACAGGGCTCGAATTTGGGTCCATTCTTATTCAATTTCTACGTCAATGATTTAATTGCTTCTGTATCTTGCCTTGTTCTAGCCTATGCAGATGATTTAAAAATATTTATGTCTATTAAGAACTGGAATGACGTGATTGAGCTACAGCGTAACCTTAATACGATCACCGATTGGTTTGCCTCTTCAAAGCTGCTGGTCAATGTGAACAAATGTTGCTACATGTCACTCACAAGGAAATTTAACTCAATTCCTTCCACTTACTCCATTAACAGCCAAGCACTTCTGAGAGTTAATGAATGGTGCGATCTTGGAGTCATTTTGGATAGTGGTTAGGGCTTTAGGTCGCACATCAACCACCTTTGTATTTCCGCATCGAAAGTTTTAGGCTTCGTAATGCGCACCTGCAGATACTTTGAGAATATATCCCTTTTCAAAACTTTATTTTATACCTTTGTTGTAAGCAAACTCGAATATGCTTCACCTGTTTGGTCACCGCACTACATCTATCTACAACTCCAAATTGAGAAAATTCAACGGAGATTTCTCAAATTCTTATCCTTCAAGATTGACGGAATTTATCCAGTGCGGAACATCGATTATGGTGCTCTTCTCGATCGACATGGGATGCACACCGCGGCTTCTCGTCGGGAGCGATTAAATGCAGGTTTTACCTGGAAGTTGGTGATGGCGTCCTCGATAGTCCCGACTTGCTTTCTTCCTTGAATTTTCTAGTTCCTCGCACATCTTCACGTTCTTCTCCTACTTTCTCCCTTCCCATACCTCGAACAAATCTGTTATCCTTCTCTCCCATTACTTGTATGTGCCGCATAACCGACACACCCTATAATGATGTATTTTTTAGTAAAATTACTGAGTTTTGAGTTTTTTTTCCTTTTACTTTTTTTTAGTATTGTACGTATTTTTTTGTATAATGTTGTCCTGTGACTGGAAACCGTTGGACAATAAACTATGATTATTATTATTGATATCTATCAATAGCGTACTTTACAAGTTGTCTTAAGACTTCAATATGTTGTAAATGTAACATTCAATCTTAAAATATTACTGAATGATATAACCAAGTTCCTCTTTATTTTGAATTTTATGCATATTAATAATATAAATATTGTCACTAATTAAATCTATGGCGCCAATTTCAAATCGTTCTCTATCATTGAGATTAATTCTATTTTATTTTCAGAAACGCGAGAGAGTTAGAATAGTCGAGTAAAAAAAAAGAAAAAACCAACAATGCGCATATAATGTGCCGGCTACAGCCTTTCGTTTATGTTGCTCAATTCAATTTCCGTAATCCTATTATCGATAAATCAAATCAGTGAGGAGATTATTGTTATTTAATTACTGTTATTTGGAATAAAAAGGCGGAACGCATAGACCTAGTAGAACCAATCGATACGCGTATTGGGAATATACATCGCGTTTACTAGAGCTCAACTGCCAGTATTGACATACTTTATTAGGTTTTATCAGTTTTACGTTGATAAAGAGCTTATGTGCGTCCATTAAGTTGTTTTAATGGAAGTCTACATGTAACATTTTCCTTGATACCAACGAGTACTTTGAAATAAACTTTTCCAACTTGGAATTTAGAAATATCGAACCTGCGTCAAAATAATTCAATTTAAAACGCAAAATGCGAAAGTAAAACATTATTACGAACATTACCAATTGTTCAAAGTTATATGCTGAGTGTTTGTCGCGAGGTTCCTCTGGTTGGAGATTTTTGAAGAGCTGGACCGTAAGATGTGGTAGTTTCGGAGTTGACTAGGGCTCCTGAAGGAGATTCGATTAATCCCATAACGGCGGAGGAATTGGACACCATCATCAAAATCCTTAAGAACTGTACAGCATTTGGTTTAGGTGGTGTTATCAACAATAATGTGTTAACATTACGATATATTCTCCTATAATTACCTAGAGAAAAAAATCCTAAGTAGCTCTTGCGGGTTTTTAAATTTCGCGCATGTTTTGTCTAAATTATTGGTTATTTCTGGTAACTTTTGCTTTTACATATAGAGATTTTATTCAGAAACTTCGCACATAACTTAGAAGTAGCTATGGGCGTGGGCGTACCCATAGGGGCCATGGCTCCTCCCAAATCTCTCAAATAATTTCACCGCTTCCCCCGACCCTGACCAAATTCTAACTACGCCCATGGAAATAGCACTTTTTATACTTTAAGTCTTTAAGCACTTTCTCTGTAATTGCTACAACAAGGATTATTACGAAGGCGATAACATGGTGAACAGTCGCTAATTCCCATCTTCAATTGTCGGAATCCCTCCGAAATCGGGTTTTGAGGATGATCGCGGCTGGCTCGTGATTTGTAAAGAATATTTGAATTAGGGAAGACGTTGGAGTTCGTAGCTTGACCGAGTACTACTAGTAGGGATTGATGTAAGAAAGCTTAGAGAAGTGTGTGTAGTGTGGAGAACCCGTTAAGGAAGATGATTGTTGATCGTGGATTTATGGTTGAAGAAACAAACTCGACAACAAAGAAAGAAAATCAGAGAAGAATCATGCTCCAAATGGATCGTATTGCTCTAATGATCATCTTACAAAGGCTCTAGCAGTGAAAAATAGCTGCCAAGCGGTGGTAAAAACATTTGTCTAGCTCCAGTAAGAGGAATAGACCGTTGTGTACCGTTGCGTACTACCGGCTAAACTCATCAGAATTCTGGCCTTATTCTTTTACTTCAGGTTTAAGTAGAAAAATGAGGCCACGATTCTCAGGTGTTTTAGTTATTGGAATTAACATTATTGGTCAGGAAGAAAACAAGGGAAAATTGAAATCAATTTTCTGCAAGTACACTGTTGCATATTGATTGATACGCCAAGTTAACCTTTAAATAATAAATAATTTGTGCTAAAATATTGATTTTGATTTCTACCATTCTGCCATGTTCACAATTCGCATAATTTATTTTATTATACGCCGTTTCATTTTTCAATTTACGCAAAAAGTGGAAATCCCATAAATTACCTGTTTATCGTAACTTGCTCTTACTCGCAACCATCGAAACTTAAACAGGTTTTAAACTAAAATTAATACTTCTCTCTCATTCTAGAAAAAACAAAGAGACGAAATGGGACGAGATGAACATAATAGCAACGTTACATCCTCCCGACAAAGACTACGGTCACATGAAGATCGAAGAACCGAAAACGCCGTACAATTACGTCGATCCCGAAAGTTTGGACGTGATCGACGCCACTGAATTAGCCGAAAAGATCCGATTGGGAGCCGAACAGCTGCCGAAAGCGATGCAGGTCGACGAATCGGACGAGGAGGCGGAAGAATTGACCCCGGAAGAGATCGAGAAACGGCGCGAATTCGAAAACAAACGCAAAAAACACTACAATGAATTCTACGCGGTCAAGTTAGCGAGGAAACTGCTAGAGGAGGAGGAGGAAGAGGACGATGACGAAGAAGAGGACAAGACGGAAAAGGGAAAGGGAGAGAACCAAACGAAAGATGGAGGAAGCGATGACGATGAGAAAGAAGACGAAAGTGCTTCCAGTGGGGATAGGGGAAAGAAAGACAGGAAAGGAGACGGTGGCGCTGACCTCTAGACGTTATAAGAAGTATTTCTAATTTTTGGATTTTATTTTTTAATTTATGATGATAACAATGATAATAATATGATGATTTTTCTTGTATATTTACTGAACGTCTAATGGCGGACGTGTTTTTGTTTTTTTCGGAGTCTATATGGCCAAGCGAAGGATTTTAGCGATGATCGTTTGTTTTTAATAATTTATTTATTTAGCGATAAGATTCGAATGTACAAAAACAAAGGAATATTTTAATATATGAAAAGGTTAGTGAAAGAAAAAAATAGCATTAGAAGAATTTTAAATACTAAAAAGTTTAAATAAAAAGGAAGTATCTTTTAGCAATATTTTTTTTACAAGCATAAAAAAAAAAATGCCGTAATATATCTTACTCGCAGGGATCAATCTATTGGCGGCTTCCAATTACTTATTATAATAATAATAATGATTTTTCAAAATTTTGAAAGGCAACATCAACTAGGGCTACTTGAGACGGTTAGCGTAACAACTGCGAATTCTAACAAAGACGCCAGCGGCACACTTTGCATATGTTGCATCATAGCTGCATTCAGATGGTTTAGCGCGCTTGGAAAAATTCTTCAAGTTGGTTCCTTCCAAACGTAACGAAAAATTCCTGTTACTATTCATGAACTTCGAAAAATTGCAATTTTTTGGTTCTAATTTGAACCCTCACCAACAAACACAAATTCCAATTTCCTAGAAAAAACTTATGGCCACTTGAAATAAAATTGTAACTTTTCAATGCACTGCAGTGGGTCATCGAGGTGAAGTACGTACACTTTAATTCGTTAATTTTTTATTAACATTACTTTGTGGAGGATAATTAAAGTCTGTCATTATTATATTTTTAATACATTTTTGTAACTCATACAACATACGTCATTTGGAATCCAGCAGTCTAAATTCACAATCCATAACGTCAGAAATCATCATCGTTAGGCCAACCGTTAAAAACATGAAGTTGTTGGATTAGGAAGGATACCAACGAATAAATAAGTGGACTAAAACATATAATAATAATACTTTATTTCAGATTGTAAAAGACCTACTCTGCATAACTCTGAAGTAAAGGCAGAGGAAAAAGAATACTATTCACAAAGGTATTATTATCTGAAGGACACATTGATTGATTGTCTTAAAACTATGAATATTTGACCTCGGTTGAGATAAGATCCACAATTTGCTTTTGTTTTTTTTTTTTTAACATTACAATGGAGTTGTTTTTTTTTTTAAGTCTCGTGGCAATAAATTGTCCTGTATGTATGTTCTCTAGTTTTTGAGATGGAAGAAGCTATGATTTTTCTTTTTTTTTATACAAAAGTAATTTAAAGTAGTACAAGGTGGGCCAACTTCGATACTTTCAATAGGGAACTTGTATTTCTAAAGGAATTAGACAAAAACTAAGCTTCTGGAGCTCGATTTTAAAGAGAAATCGATTGGTGAAATCTCCATTCTTATATCTTCCCTAATATAAAAGGTACAGAGCGTTTTCTTAAAATGTGCAACTTTTAGAAACCCTTGTAACTTTTTTATTTGTGAAAATGCTTGATTTATATAAAAACTATATTAGGGCGCTTTTTGACGCAGAATTCTATGCTCTAATTTTTTTCTTTTTTTGAACTCCTATTTATTGAGATATTATCAAGACTTGCGTTTTTTACATGGAACATCTTATATATTTTTAAGCTATTGAAAAGCATATAAAATTACCTTTAGAATGATATAACACACTTGATATCTTATTTAAACAATTTTTAAATTGTTTTTCTTAATTTTTTCATTTCACGCACCAGTTACTACGGAAACGGATTGTTTTACCTCACTTCCTGTCACTGGACTGCTTTTATGTTTATAAAAATAATTGTATGCATTAAAAGCAACCTCTCGCGTTTGAGCGTGTGTCACCTTCTGATCTCCCAACAAAGATATTTTGAGCCACCACTGATAATTACTTTTTAAATACTAAAGGGGCGACTACGGCGTATATCCATCGTTCGCCATATCTCATGGCAATATGTTGACATCGATTTTACCAATCTTCAACATCAAATTCTTCTTGCACTAACACATCATCCATCTTAAAAGTTACATTCCTAGCAGCAGCATTATTTTTTACAATAGTCTGTGACATTTCTATTGGATTTAAGTCCGCATAGTGCGGAAGTTATTTTAAAATGATGTGCCCTTCAGTTCACCAAACTTATGGGAAATATGCCCACTTTTATGATGCTTTATGAGTTCGTATATTCAGGTTTTAGCACGGAAAATTATGAAAATGAATTCCTTTTTCTGTCAACCATTTATTAGTTTATACGTTATAATAGGATGGATGCATTATCGGTGACAACTACAGAGATTTTTGGCAGATTTGGTAAAAGTTGCCATATTTAGAACAACATTTATCCTCTTTATTATTTACAGGGCTTTATACCCTTCATTCTAATTGGATCTGGATATATCTCTTCATCTCGAAAAACGTCCCGTACATAAATATATAAAACACTCACATCAAGTTGTATTTTTGTCTCGTTAATTATCAGTTTAACATTACATTGTTAAGCCTCTTCTAGAAGTTATTTAAAATATTCCATCATCTTTATTTGCAATTAGCACCTATTTCCCGGAATATTTCTTCACATACTTTTTGAAATAATTCTGTTTGCAGCTGATAAGCCAAATAGTAGTCTTAAGAATCTATAGAACCCAAAGTTGAAAATGTGCAGACCCCAGAAAAGTACAGTAAAAACGGTTTTATTGACTAATTTATCTGATATTTCATCTAATGGTGGAATTAAATGATGCTCTCTTACATTTACTTTGTTTCGTTTAGAAGCACTTAAACGAATTCGAATGATGGAGTCTACAATCATTCATATTCAACAGATCGGGGCAGTTGCTAATCTGATTTTATATGTTGGATTATTAACTTTCTTAGTTGCCGTACAACTTATCTCAGCGCCATCATCCAATTATATTTCCACGCTTTGATTATTTATTACGGCCTTTTGAATCCGCTAACTTTGTTTATTAATTTTGTTAATAAACCTTGTCAATATAATACTTATCACTTTCATCATTGCTATTATTTAATACAGTTACACTATTATTACATTCACCAATTTAAGTTAATATAACTCAACATTTTTAAAAAATGCACATTAAAAAATAAGTACCGAAAACCTCCGCACCACACAAGTTTAATTAATTAATCCAGGACTACCGTTTCGAGGACACGAACGGTCCTCATCATCAACCGGTAACCGAATTCGGTTGCCGATACTTCCGTGTTGTTTACCATACTAGGCCACAGTCCTTGTTATCATTATTTATTCTATATATCATTGTTGAAACAATTTTTAAGCACTGCCTCAATTTGCCATATCTTTGAAGTAATTTGAGACAGCCTTTGATCCGTACAAATTACGCCGAAATATGGTGTTTTTAATGTTGTTTTTCTAGATCTAGATGATCCCTACCAAATTATCCGACGAAATTGCGAAGTAATAATTATCTCCATTGAGAATATTGCCAATGTATGGTAAAAAAAAAATTCTATCAAAAGTATCTTAAATAGCCCCAGTTGACGGTACCTAACCCAATTTCTGATTTAAAAACTTTTGTACACTATTGTGGAGAGAAAGTACCTTAAACAGTGAAACGCTGAAGAAATTTATGCAATGTACCGTTTTCACACATTCAGAATGTTATATACAGGGTGCCTCATGGCATAACTGCCAAAGCTTAAGGATGTGTTGCTCATGCGATTTCAAGTTAAAAACGTCTAGTGAACTTACACCTAAATCTCAATCGTAACTGAGCTAGTGTAATTTAAAATGTTAATAAATACCGGGCAAGATCCCATCGAAAATCAGTTAAAAAAGGAAGTTGTTTTATTACATTAATTGTTCAAAATGTCCACTTCACTTCCCAGAAGTGAAGAGGTAGCTCTACTAACAGCCTCAGGTCGACAGTTTTTAACCCTTGCGAAATTCTGTAAATTTCTCCATACTCTCATGCAACCTACGTTAGGTCTGTTGGAAATTCTTCGGACGTTAGTAGAAGGTTGGGCGAAGATTGCTTCGTCTTAAGCACGTTCTTGTTGCGTAGAACATTCAGAAATAGCTGTAGAACACTTCTCTGTTTCTCGTAAACACCGTTTCCATCACAGAGTCGTGTATGTTGAAGTATTCATTTGAAGAAAATGAACGTACTTTTAAGATTATTATAATGTAACGCAAGCAACGAAATACGCCGAATTAAATTATAAGTGACGTTCACTGTTACAGTGAATATTAAACGATGAATCACAGCCGCCCTGACTTTTTAGTAATAGCGGTATCTAAATCTTCAAATGCTTGTAGTTCAGTTACGCTGGAGTGTTAGGCATATGTGTATTAGACATTTTAGATTTGAAATTGCTTGGGCAATATTTGCTTAAGCTGTGGCGGTCACATTTTGGGACGCCCGGTATAGCTTCGCTTTAAATTACTACAAAATATTGCAAATATTAGACTACAAAACAATTATCTATACAGCTCTTATATTAAAAATCGAATTACCTTTCAACGTACTGGAAAACGTTGAGGGCACTCCATTTAAAATAATTGTTTCTTTTTTTTTGTAAAAATGCGTTACTCAATTGTTTTTTTAACTTTATATTAATCAGCGACAAAAATACTATTGGTTTCTTAATTTAACCTATTTACTAAGACCGACAATAACGAAAAAATTAATAATAGACCGTTAATTTGCTTAATTATACGTAATTAAAAAATTCCTTACTAAAAGTTAAAGGATATCCGAAGAAAACAAAAACAAACCTACAACATACGTAACGACTAAGTTATTGGTTCAATTGCGAGAATTTGTGATATTCCGTGAAGATGGCTTAATGACGAAACAATCGTTAGGAAGATGTATAATCATTAATTTGCGTATCGTATTATGTAACGTTGTTGTAATATTTTCTTAGCGAAAACACCAATTTTGTACAAAAGGAAAGAGAGAACAGATGCGAATTTTAAAAAAGTTTAAGACCTCGTTCCCCGACGTTAATTTTGTATCCGAGCGGCGACCAATCTAAAAAAAGAAACTATTTGTGTACTAAAAAGAAAGATGCGCTTATTTAAGTTAGTTTAATCTAATCGTATATAATTATGTAAATAAATCTTATCATCTTAGTAAGTAGCGCATTTTGTAATTAATAATCATTCGTATTTTTTTTTTATTTGAAAGACTATGTTGCGTACCTCGGTTCCCAAACTTATCATCATCACCGTTTGAGGTTATTGTAATTAATGATAATCGATTTAGGAATGAAACAATTATTGTTTGTTTTAGCCTAGATGACTCTGTATTACCCCTCAGTGTTAAAAAAACGACCTTCCGGCTCATTGGGTGGGTATCTTTAAAAGATTATAGCTGCGTATTATAAAGAAGGAACCCTAATTTGTCCAATTTTAAGACCCTTCTTCTTTTAAAAATGAAAATTCTAGAATTTCAAACAACGCTGTTCATAACTGTTTCCTTTTTCTTTCAAATAACTTTTAAAAGTTCCGGGACGTATAATTAATTTCATTTAATGAGCAAGATGAATAGATCTTTATTATCTTTTAATTAGGAACATAGCCTTATAATTTTGTAACTGAAAGGAATAGACCTGTTAATTTTACGGTTATTATTCATAAACTCTACTTATATTAAGTTTTAGCAGATTGATGTGGAACACTCTGTATATAGACAAAATTGGCAAATAGAAAAACGAGCAATTTTACCCTTTGACGTTTTGTATACGCTTTGAGGAAAAAGCCTCACTTTTAGTGGTTAAAAAAATCACGTGGTTGCCCCTGTGTATGTGATTTGACATCATTTTTTACCAAAAATCGATGGCAAAGCGAACATCTTTCTATATTGGTGAATAAAAAATGTTCCTATGTGACATGAACTTTATACTTTATACGACAAGGGTGAGTCGTCTTTGTTGACTCCGAAAATTGTATCTTTGTGAATGGAGATTTTTCAAAATAGTTTATTTCTTGTTACGAGGTCTTATTGGATATTTTCAACAGTTAGAGCGGTCCACACCAACAGCGTTCGGTAATAGTCCGGTAACTGGCACAAAACCAAATTTGGACGATACACAGCAAACCTATGCAAAAGTGAGCCTTGTTTACACTGCCCATACTGCTTTGTCGCTTGCCAGCCGTGCAAGTATACTTTTGTCCCAACATACCGAGTATATTGGAGAATATGTAGCGAGTGACGCTCCAATTATCGAAAATGCCTATTGTGGGCGTGGTTTGAAATTACATGGCTATCTCATAAGTTCGTAGCTGGTTCTCGTTAAATTCTGACACAAAATGTAATAAAATTTTGCTAGAATTTTATACAGAGTGTTCCATTAAAAAATCGATATAACACACGCGTATCTTATAAACAAGATTCTGATACTAAATATAGGTTGTACTAAACTTCCTGTGTCCTTAGAAACCACTTAAAAGAAGCATGCGTTTGGCAACATTGGACTATATAAATGATATGCTAATATGTGCACTAACTAACAACATAGTAACCATTAAGATTTGAAAGAAAAAATACTTAATAACAACTCTTCGTTCTAAAATCTACGAGAATCGCTCAATAAGTCCTTAGAAAAAGCTACATTCGGCTTCTTCGTAGCCCCTAAAAAAACCTCTGTTTTGCCAGTCCTTTATCTCCGGAGTAGTACAGTGTATCCCTGTTTCATCCAAATTCCGACGGAAAAACAGCCTCCACTGAAAGCAAACACGGCACTCATCTTACCGAGATTTTTGCCTGTGGCCTCAACTACTTCGCGGACTTTGATTCGTCGATCATTCAAAACCACATCGTGGATTTTGCCACATCATTTCGGGGGTTGTCACTTTCACTGGACGTCCAGAACGATTCACCTTTTGTGGATGAACGGCCACGTTTAAACTCATTTACCTAATTGTAAACAGTTGCTAACACAACAGCAGATGTACCACGAACTTCATCCGATTTAACTTTGATCTCTTTCGGTGTTAAATATAAGTGTTTAATCACCGCTCGAAACTCACTTTTTTTCCCATTTTTGTAAATAAACAAAAATTCTTTGCTTAAATCGACAATAGAAATGAAACAATGTGATGGATATAATTGAGACTTTGACGGCTGACTGGTGACTGATGATCCTTAATAGAAACAAATCATTTCCGATAATACGAGCGCCATCTCTTAGATTTTCGAAGGACTTTTTAAACCATCCTTGTAGCTTTTTTTCTGTCAACGGGTAAAAAAAGAAAACAATATGGAATATTTATATATGAAGTTACTACGAAAAAATATTGTTTGGGAACTGCAGGTCTAGGAAACTTGCAGTACTTTAATATTTTAACCAAGGAAAAGTAGCTGCAACAACACCATTTAAAAAGATCAATTTTCTTTATTAAAAATAAAATAAAAAAATGTAATAATAATACAAATTTTGGCAGCTTACGTGCTACTTTCCCTTGATTTTATCAGCTAAGCGTAATTTATTAGGTTCATATTCTGAGAAAATAGAAAGAAAATCTCAAAATATGGTTATTCTTAATTGATAAATTAAATTTAATTCTTACCTAATTTATTTTCTAATATTTATAAGCAATATGAACATACTTTTTTATATTATTACATATATTTAAATAACGGGAATCTTTTAGATACAATTTAACTCCATAAAGTGATGATTCTTCCACAATCTCCAGTTAGCATAATTGCGAAGGATCTTTACATAAGACAAAGAACATATCTGCGTTTTTGATCAGGTAAATTGGTAAAGTTGTAAAAATCCTCGCGATATCTTTCGATAACTTTTTTCCTAAAAAATTATCTTTTTTTTTTCTTCGATTCGGAAAAAACTTGTAAATATATGTATAAAATTTATCAATGTATCGTTCAAGTTGAGTAAGTGTGTATCGAAGATAAGTAATTCCAGAGTATATTGGCATTATTTTCATTTTTCTTTTTGAAGATGTCTACTAATTATTAAAATGTAATACTCAACATACAGATTGTGAAATAATAAAAGAAGAAAAGCCAAGGACGTTAAAAAGAAATATTAAAGTAGTGAAATTTATTCTAGTTCCACGTCTTAATTATAATAATGGTGGAATCAGTTGTTATTTGCTCTTCGATTTTTTCATATTTTTGTAAATATTATTGTATGTATATAATATATATTATAATAATTAATAAAATTTAAACGTGATGCCTACAGTGTTTTTCTTTAAGTTTAAATACAGCGTGACCAAAAAGTATTTGATCTGATTTGTATTGGCGCATGTGAAAAATTGTCATTGAAATTGAAGAATTTTAGTTATTTGTTACCCATATTTATGATGACGATGATGTAAATTATCTATGACTGTTGAGCCGGTTGGTGGAGTTGACAAACACTCCAAATACAACGTTACTAGGGTACCTTGCTACAATCGCCCCCAATTTTGACGTAATCATCTTCTATACCCCCGACTTCTTAAAAATAAGATTGATCCCAAGTTTCAAATCGAAGCCTCTTCCTCGCTAGAAGAGACTGTAGCCTGGTTGCGGAGTCCTATTATTAGATCTTTCCACTCAGCCCATCTTAAATCGTAGATGATATAAATCATTTACCAATCCAATATTTTCGTCCTAATGGTTGATTTGGGCTAATTGGCCAATTCGTACTGTACTTCCCGTCAGTCGGTCAAACTCCCTAAAAAAACGGGAGGGGGTAGTTGAATCATCTCACATTTCACAGAGATTTTTCGCTTATATTCGGCCACGCTACAGATCTTCTTGTCCCTGAGGAGTACTTCAGTTATCTTAACATCGCTCAAAGATCATCTTCGCTAATATGTTGGTCGCTTTCGCTTTCGGGACCTGTCAGGTTTCATCCGGTCCACAGATGTATACTTTCGGCCAGATCTCAGAAAACCTGGCAAATCCGATACCTCGTACTTTTCCCATTAGTTGCTTCCTGCAATTTTTTTTTAACCAGAAGTTAGTCGATCAAGTTCATATCGCGTTGCTTTACAACGCTTCCTATCATACCCATCTTTGTTTTCTAGCTGCTTCTTCAACGTTCTCTTCTCGGCGGTTTGTTCTCGCATAAGTACCAAATCCTAGCACGTCTCCTGTACATCAGTTTCAGCTCTGAGGAAACCGTCAGTTACATCTTTCGGTTGATACCCAAAGAGCAACTCGCATGGTGTTTTTCTAGTTGTGGCATTTATAGTGGAGATTAATCCCGGGTTAATCGGCTTTGCATTGCGTATATTATCATATTTTCGTCCTAATCGTTGATTTGGGCTAATTGATCAATTTTTCCTATTTCCACTTTTCAGCCGTTAGATCGTGGGTTCCAGGTTCAAAAGTCTGTATGCAGTCAGGCTTCATCTGATATCGACGACTAGTGCACGGTTCACTCCGCACATTAACGGGGTCGCGCTTCTCGCTAGTTTCTAGCAGGCTGTGCACCATGTCTTATAGGATGGTTGACCTTTCTGCCTCCACTCGCCCACCACACTTCAGGCGACATCGCGACTCCCTGTATCTGCATTCAGCTGTATGCCTAAGTAAATAAACAATAACGGAAGTATTTACACAAAATCATGATATGATATCAATATTCATGAAAATGTACGTATGCACACTATTTACTTGCAGAAATAAAACAAACAAGAAATATTACTGGATTTGGAAACAGAAATGTTTTAAACCGGGGACTTCATTGTGGTCAGGTCGAGTTTCGCCCAACTACAAGAAACATTTTTGGAAGTAATAAAATCTTCCTACTTCATTACTGCGTATTTCAACAGGTGGAACCTGTTCCACTACTGCTTCGTTAAAAATCAAAGACAGAGAATTCAAATATAAACAAACCTGATTTAATCAAACCCAAGAAAGCAGAATAAACCAAATAAAAATACAGATACATAAATAATAGTGTCGCTTCTATTAAAGCCAGATTCGTGCTGTACTTCCCGTCGGTCAGCTAAGCCCCCCAAAAAAAAGAACGGGAGACGGTGAATCTCTCGCTTATAATCTAAATTACTGCCATTCAAATATAATAACAGTAACAACAAAATTCCCTTGTTGATTTCAATTTTATAAGCTTCATTCGCAAACGTGAATTAATGTACGTTTTAATTTATGCATTTTAATGTATCTTAAACTTTATATAAAAATTTCCTTTAAATAAACGGTGTGATACGCCACTGAAAAATGTAAAAATCTAGTTCTTTTTGTGTTGAAATCAGTTCTACCACTTAACCTAGCTCCTTCATATCAAATTACTAAAAATTAGCATTCCTAACCTCTAAAATTCCTCACTTTTGCAAGTTAAATGTTTAAAAAGAATAAACATATTGAATTCATAAAATTCACATAAAGTAAATCAAATTATTCCAATCATGGCGTACGACTTCAAATCAGAAAGCGAGGTCAAGGATTTCTTACATAATTTAGGTATAGAATACCGTTTCGGATGCTACAGTGAGAAGAAGCCGGAAGGTAGCTGGGTATATATCTCTTAAAAACATGTATTCAATTAAATTTTATTCCTTACCAATTCTAGTTTGCCACTTACTTGGCGATTACCTAGAAGCAATCAAGAAAGATTACGAAAAAGCTAGTAAAGTATACAAATCAAATTGCGATGACAATAGATTTGGTAAAAGTTGTTTAAAATTTGGAACATACGCCCTATTAGGTAAAGCAGGCCTGAAGGAAGATTATAAAACAGCTTACGAATATTTCAAGAAAGGATGTGAGGATAACGTATCCGATTCATGTTTTAACCAAGGAATACTATTGATTAGCAACGCGCATAAATGCGGTGTAATGTCCGATCCAATCAAGGTTAGATTCATTTCATTCCCGCAGAAGATTTTACTTGATTTTAATGTTTGTGAAATAGGGAATGGCGTTGTTAGAAAAAAGTTGCCAAGGGGAAAACGCAAACGGATGCTATTACACATCTGGATTCTACATAAGTGGTTTGAAAAAGGAAAATAAGAGCGGTAAAACATCCAATAATAAAACGACGGATAGAGTTGAATACGATGTGCCAAAAAATATGGAGTTGGCTTTTAAATATGCTACCAAAGGTTGCGAACTTGGAAGCATACTTTGCTGTATTAATTTGAGTCAGATGTATGCTAAAGGAGAAGGTAAGAAACAAATATAGTTGGACGTTTTCATGTGTTTACTGTCATTAGTTTCTAGTAAAACAGGTCCGTTTATTTCTTTAATTTTGTTATTTGATTTAAAGTTTTTTTTCAAACTACGCAAAACCCCAAAGTGAAATTAACACTGAAATAATTTAATTTCGCATTTATTACCAGTGATGCATTTGCTTTTTTTTTAATACCACAGAATATGTGCCATTCCATTCATCACTTAACACACTACTTAAATTTAAATAAAAGTTTGCTAGAACAAATGGAATTTACTAAGTATGGTGGTTAAAATATTAAAATGTGTATTCCGTCAGTACATAGGTTGTCTCGGAAGAAATAGTAAACATTTTAGTAGGTTATAGTAATAGCTATCTACACTGAAAAAGTTAATAGAAATGTGTATTCAATCCGCAATAGTTATTAAAATACAGCTGTTTGACTGTTATTTACAAAAAGCTTCATGGAAGGATGTTATTGATCGTTTAAACCATAAAACGTATGAATAATTATTAATAATAGTTCAAGGTTAATATTAAAAAGTCTCACGACCAACACGAAAGCACTTTCAAATACTTCTAATAATATTATGCCGATCTCTTTTGAGTATAATTCAAAATATTCGGACCATGGCACAGCTGCCTTTGGTCACTGCGACCTTAACAGATCTATTGTAACCAAATACCCTTCTGTGTGTTAACATAGTTGGAGGTTGTTAATAAATCTAATAAAACTGAAATGTTGGTGTTGTCTGCGATTGATGACATACATTTGCGTAGAATATGTTCTGCTGTCTCCAGATCTTCTTGGGATAAACGATAGATTTGATCTTCAGCTTTTCCTAGTTTATAACCTAAATCTATTGCTACTTTCAAATTATTTGGAAGAAATAATATATCATTGTTGCAATTTGTTCCATACGCAAGGTCACCAACAGTGTAAGGGTAAGATGGTTTCGATGATTGCCTGTTTAGCGATGATGGGTATACAGATAGAAACCTTTATAAATGTCTTTATCAACTTGTTTATAAATAGCTGCATCATTTCTTCCCCAAGTTAGGGAAATTTAGCGCAATACGGTAATACTGCCTCTCGGAGTTCCAGCGGAAACCCCCTAAGACAAAATCTTAACTTGGTTAAAGATTAATTTATTCCACGATCCTGTAGTTGATGAGCTACGACTATTTTTAATGAAAGAAATGTTGTAGGTGTTCGGAAAAACGAAGAATTGGCGAAGAAGTTCAAAGAAATAGCTTTAGAGATGCAAAGTCAAATGCAAGAAACGAACAAGACGTTGTCATTCCAAGAAGGCCTTTCATAGTGTCAGTTTAGTTTTAGAAAACGTGAAGTTAGTGAATTTATGGAACAGTTGGATTTCTTGTTCTTTAAAGAAGATAGTTTGCTGGTAAACCATGTGTTAATCAAATAATTATCGACAATGGATATTAATTTATAAGTTTGTCCTAGATAACGTTTTTTTTTTTTTTGTTATATCTATCACGGGACATATAGAGAACAAAAATTTAATAAAGCATATATCGACTGTTGTTACATTTTTTGGTTGTCACAACTGAGGAGTAGTCATTGGAAGTGAACCCTTTGGGGAAGCTTATACGTTTATCGTTGAAAAAACGGTTAGAATTAGTTTACATACCTCTGGGTCGGCGTTTACCCATAAAGCCCTGCAGCTGCACTACCTAATCACTGGTTTCACAGTAACGGGCGTGGCGAAGGCATCTATACATAGGAAAAAAGACGACTTAGCTGCACCAACCGTGTTCCGGCTGGTTGGATTCATCCTAATGCCAGGATCTCCTTACCCAGACCTTAAGACCTCAATCCCAGGTTTCTGGGTAACGAACATCCCATCGGCATGATTTGGATAGGGTTTTTGATTCGGCCATCCTCTTTGTTTAGGCTTATGTCACGAGCGGGCCGACTGTACCTCACGGTCGGTTCCGTTTCCGTCGCTGATCGATAGTTGCTTATGCCCAGCGGCTTAGGCACAAAGAAGTCGATAGTTGTAACACTTGAGTGGCCTAGCCTCCGACGCACCGCTACTTTTTACCACGCGCGGCCTAGACCCCGGCGGGGATGATGTTAGGCTAGGTTCCGAGACATCGGTACCGACCGTTACCCATCAATGTTTGAGAAGGGAACTTCTTTAACATGGGAAGGAGGAGGGCCCACTAGAGTGAACCTATATCCTTCCACTGAGAAATCGGACTCGTGCGGGCAGTTTCTCTCTATTGGTCGATAGAAACATGCTGTATGCGGCAACGTGGGTCAGAAGCCTTCTTCTTAGGAGGTTGGCGATATATATTTCTCTCATATAAACAAATTCTTAAAAATTGTCTTGAAGCGTTCTTTGTGTTTATTAAGTTATCAAACGTATGTGTTGGCTTTTAATGCTAGTTAATCGACTTAAACTTCTGGTATTGCACTTACGATTACCATCTTCCTAAAATTGTATTCCCGGACATTCGTCAACATTAATTTAGAGCAGTGGTCTCCAGGCTTTTTAGCCTAAGGGCTACTCTGCCTCCACTAAGTTCCAAAGACCAAGACCTCGTTAATTGAAATAAACTCTGGGGCGGTTACCGCGTGGTGCTCGCGGATCGTAGTTCTCCGATTTAGAGCAAAATTCCGTTCCTGATTCTCTGGTAGGCTTGTTTACCATTGATCTTCGAGAATCGAAGCGCACAACATTTCTACTTCTCTTCTTCTGGTTATATGCTATTTTATTCAATATTGTATAAAAAAAAATTAGAAAGTCTTGGTGTGGGATGAGTTAAATTATGAAAACTATCTTTGAATGCTCATTATTGGCCAATTTTGTTTTATCGATTTCTTTAGAAATCTCTATTGTTCTGCTGTTTAACAAGAGATATCTCCCAAAATTTCGTTGGAAAATTTTTAAGCAGAAAAGCCATCAAAAATTCGTTTAAGTTTTATTATCCATCCTGGCTCGTATATACCATTAACAAACAAACTCCAAAAGGTCATTTCCCCATGTGAATTATACTAAGATGGCCAGGCTTCTCAAAATTATTAAATATTAAAGAAGAAACATTATTTTTGTATGTTCCAGAACTACCAATTTTCTTCTTTTTAAAAAAATTCGGAACAAATATGATAAGAATTTTGGTATTTGGACATATGGTCACCTTGATTATAGGTAATTTTATATTACAAATTAGTCTGCTACTCTAACCATATACCAAATACATTGGCACTGTTGCAAAATTTGTCCGCCATAAAAATGCGTTGGCATAGATGAAGAAATTCGCACAATATACGACGATAGGTCAGAATCAGTAACAATATCACTGCTGGTTCCATTTATCTATGGATTCAACATTCTTCCTTTTACATTGAGGACGATTGCTTTGCTTAAATACGAGAATATTACGTTTAAGTATTTATTTGGAAATAACGATCATTTGAGTTCATCAGTGTGGTAACAATTATCAAATAAGATGTATTTACACTGCCGTTCAGCGAAGTTCGGTCATACAATAAAAATCTATTATATCACACTGTATACAATTATTAATACATAAAATTAGAAAAATATTAAGCGTACACTCTTTTCTAAGGGATTAAAGCCATAAATTATTATGTAAAGTAGAAATATTGCGACAACCACAATAAAGTCCCTTTTATTATCATTCCAAGAATTTCTCGGAAGTGCCGATCTTTTGAAACGGGTCGTTTGGGGATTATTAACGAACAATACATTTAGGAAATATACCGCAGTATCATTCTTGTTTATTTATCACGGGCGTAAAGATAGAAATTTGCTTCATTTTACTGTTAAACGTGTGCTGGTGTGCACCTGTCGTTTTTGCGCGAAAGTTTTAAGAAAATTTACTTCAAAATGGCACATGGCCAGCCTACCAGTGTAGAAAAACGTTCACGCATTATTACGCTGTTTGAAGATATCCTTCTTCAAACGGGGCGACAAATTGCTGAAAAAATAAATATGAGAAGTTCAACAGTAAATGACATCATAAAGCGATATCGGACAACTGGAACTATAGAAAATCATGTTCGTCCCGGAGCATCTAGGAAAACAACAAAAGCTGAAGATTTGAGAATTGTATTATTAAGCAAACGCAATAGAAAATTAACAGCGCCACAAATAGCAGCCGAAGTCAATCGCGGCCGTGAAGAACAAGTTTCGGCGAGTACGGTAAAACGTCGACGTCAACAAGCGGACCTTCATGGGCGCATTGCCATTCGAAAACCCTTATTACGTCGGGGCAACAGAGCAAAACGGCTACAGTGGACCCGTTCTCATCTAGATTGGTCGTTAGATGATTGGAAACACGTGCTTTGGAGTGACGAGTTAAAGTTTGACGTTTCTGGGCAAAATCGACGAGTTTATGTCCGAAGATCTAAAACCGAAAAAATGATCCCGGACTGCATTGTGCCAACAGTGAAGCAAGGGCGTAGTTCTGTGTTAGTGTGGGGATATTCTCCTTTGCTGGGATGGGAGATTTATGCAGAGTGCAGGGTGTAATGAGGAAGGAAAATGATTTTGCAATACTCCAGAATCATGCAGTGCCATCAAGCTTGCGTATAATAGGCCGTAACTTTACATTCATGCATGACAACGACCCAAAACACACTGCGTTAGTGTGTAAGAACTATCTAAAGGAGCAAGAAGAACAGCACACCCTGAAAGTAATGACATGGCCCCCACAAAGCCCAGATTTGAACCCTATAGAGTTTTTGTGGGACGAACTGGACAGGAGGATCCGAAAAATATGCCCAACTTCACAAGAACATTTACGGAATATTCTGCAACATGAATGGATTAATATTCCACAATTCGTTTTAACAAAACTTATCGAAAGAATGCCTAGAATAGTCCGAGCCGTGATTAACAGCAAAGGAGGTTTTTTCGATGAAAAAAAAATATGTTCAGTATGTTATATTAGGCCAGAATAACTTTTTATTTATTTATTTTTGTCTTTTTTACCTGTACATACAATAAAATTGCATTTTGTTTTTAGTTTCGTTTGTTTCTGTAACCTTTTCATGTTTTTTACTCACCGACCGAACTTCTCTGAACGACAGTGTACGTATTTGCTAAAATCTGCATTGATGTCGGCGCGTACAGTAGTCGACTGATCGTAATGTGCAGGGTTGTCCATGAAAACTGAGCGGGATGCGTGCGCCTAATAGAGGCGACAATGTTATATATATATGAGAATTTGGGAATAGTGCTTTTAGATTTCAACGTGATCCAAATATTTATTTTTCTGCATGTTATCTTAACTGACATTATCTGAATAAATTAACCATTCAATTCATAACTAATTCGTTCAAACTGACTTTATAGAATAGAACGTCCTTCAATAAAAAAAAATAAAACTATCATAATTTTAGACACAGCGTCTTTAATTACAGAAAATAGATGATTATAAACAATTTATTTCAGTTTAAAATGTAAGCAAATATATCACACTTCATCAACAAACTTTCTTAATACAAATACATCAATTACATCGTGAAAATATGGAAAGGCAACATGTCATCTGGGATAGGTATTACTTTTTAACTCTTCTACATGTTGGCAGATAACAAAATAAATTTCCGAAAACACCAACAACGCACAAAAGCACTAAGCCAACATCACTCTCGCTGCTATGACAGGTCCAACGCGTTAATTCTGGGTTTTCTAGAATTATCTATGCTGGGTAAAGCGTCCAATCTCATATGTTTCCTAACATCCGAAGCGTTATTCACCCAGAAATGATTGAGTGGCGTTTTTGGCGATCGTTCTGTTACATTGAGGGTCTCCGATGATCTTTGCTTTCTTCTCGCATACTCTGGAATGGTACTGTCTGATAAAATAGAATAAAATTACGGCCATTTAGATGGTATAACAGGAATTAAGATTTCTTACCTCTCCATGTATTGAAGACCATTCCAGCTTCGTATCTAGCAGATTGATTCAACAACTGCGCTGCCCTCTTCGGTTTGAAGTAGTTCCCGATCAGGTCATCGATGTCCACCTTTTCCAGCTTCTAAACGAAAGGAAAACGTTCCAAAAATCAGCGTCGCTGAGTTAATCACAGGCATACGCACCAGTTCTGGTAGCGGTGATGGTGGCATGCTACTACAAGAGCTTTTTGGCGACGGTCCGTTCGTCAAGCCTTCTTTTTGCAAGTTAGCGGTTAATAACAAGCGGCGTGCAAAAAAAGATGATAAGAACATGCATTATTTTCGGTGAAATTACGATATTTATAAAGCGTTTGCTGGGGGAATTGCTGGAAGCTTCTTTGGAATAAGGTTTGCTACCACCTTGTTCGAAAAAATGCCATCGGACTCCTCTTCGCTGGAGTCTAGCCGGGCTGGAGCTGTTTGGATATCGGAGTATCTACCTGCGGATGAGATTTGGGGTGTAGGGGTTTTAAATTTGGTCTTTTAGAGCCAACTCTTTGAATAAACTGTGTATGTACATATGTGACAGAAGAAGACTATTGCTTTTCTCACTGGTTTTATGTTAATCGTTAATTTCTTTTGTTATTCTATTTTGAATTCTTTAATTTGGCCTTTAATTTATATAAAACCGGAGGTTGATCAACATTTTTAAATGTGACACCTACCTGCTGGTGGTAGCTTGGTTCTATGAACTATCAACTCCGGTAGCTTAAATTTCTGCGAGTCCTCCAACCAAACAGCTTGTTCTTTTATACTTTCCAAGTCCCTTAAGAGGAAAGCAATGAATGCTCATAAACCCAGATACCATTAGCGTAAATCTCATACCTGTAATTGCATTCTTTCTTCATATTCTCCGCCAATTTCTCGGAAATCTGTGACAAAAGCTTGATGTTCATATCTTGCTTCCTTATGGATTCAAGATAATCTTCTCTCTCTCGTTCAAATTCGCTTTGCAGATCCTTTATATCCTTTTCTAAAGCTCTCACCTAACATGACGTGAAATATTTGAGCATATTTTTATTGTAATTTCCTGAATAAACAGTACCTTGTATCGATATTTCCTTAAGATGTCAGATTTTAGTTCTAGTTCTTGACTAATGTCTTTGTATTGGTTTTGAAGAATTTCTCTGTCTTCGTTCATTTCAATTTTGGCTAAAACATGGGCGATTGCGCTGAAAATAATGAAGATAAATTGCAAAATGGGCATATATCTAAGAAAGCGTTCACTCTTAATTATAACTAACCTTAATCTCCTTTCCGCAGCTAATTTCTTCTTCCTCCTCTTCTCCGATAGCTCCTTATCATTCGCTTTCTCACCGCCAATCATCGAAGCCTTCAAAATTTCTATCCTCCTCAAGATCTCTTCTTTTGAAGCAATTTTTACTTCTTCTCTCTTACACATCTGCTCATTTAAAGCGTCGATGTTCTTCTTATATTCGTCCTTGATCGATTCTATCTGCTTCAAAATGGATTCTTTTTCGTTCTTCTCGCATTCGTGCAGATCCTTTAGCTTCGCCATCTCCGTTTCGTACTTCTCGATCAACCTATCTCTTTGAGCGTCTAAATCTATACAGGTCTGGGATTGGGGAGCTTCGACTACTTCGCTTTGTGATGTTAAATCTTCTACGTGGAGAGGAGTCGATAGTCTTGATTCCAAAAGTTGCTTCAAACGCTCTATTTCCAATTGGTATTGCCTGAGCATCGTATCTTTTGGATCTTCGTTAATTTTGGGTTTGTTGTGGATGTTTTTCGCTCTATTGGCGTATCTTAGAGTTGATAACGTTTCGTCGTAGTCTCTACTTGATGGACTTATGCAGGCTATCATTAGAGTCCTGGTGTTGCCACCTAAAGAATCCTAGAATGTGCCAAAATATATTTTTCCTACTTATTTGATGTTGCTTCTAATTTACTTGCAGCAATCTTGTCAATTTGGAATCTCTATACGGTATATGCTTGGCCTTGCCATCCACCAAGGCGCTGATGACGTTTCCTAAGGCACTCAGGGATAAGTTGATTTTGGTAGCTTCTTTTAATCTATCACCGGTTGCTCCTGTTTTGGCTTGACGTTCGGAACCGGCCAAATCCACCAGATTCAGTTTTCCTAAAATTTATCAAAATTGAAATGTTAGGTGATTGGTGTAGTTTGGAGATTCACCTTTTTTGATGGATTCGTTATTGTTTTCACTGGATATTTGTTCTATGCTTATGGTGAAGATGCTGTGCGATCTGGAGCTGGTTTGGTTCATCAATGTAGAGCCTATGATCCTATTTCTTGATCCTATGTGGAGTAATTCCTCGCATTCAGGTACATTATGGACAGGTTTCATTGTAAGACCTATAAGAGAACAAGCAAAAAAATAATAAAGCAAGTTTACTTGGCATTTTTTGTTGTTGTTGATCACGCTTGCATTAAAGACGTTGTTTTAAAAAATGGTTGTTTTTGTTGGGATAAGTTTAATGGAAAGACTAACGATAGTCCTTTAAAAAAATATATAAGATACAGGTCACTCCTTCGGTGTTATGGCAACAAAAAAAGATTTATTAGACCAACATTTAATGAAGACAAAAGTTATGTAAGTACTTGGTACATTTCTAAAAAAGAGAAAGTAAAGAGCAAACAATTGGTACTGAAAAATAAGGGGTAGACTCAATTGTAATTTGACGACGAGATCCAACATTTTTGAAGCTATTTTCTTTTTGCTGGAGACATTGGTGGAAACACAAAAAAATACAATTTTAAATTAGTTTTCTGTGCAGATAATAAAACCAGAATGGAAAAAAAATGAGCTTCGAGGAGCGATTAAACACTTTATTTAAAAGGCTTAACACCGAAAGAGATCAAACCTGAGTTGGATGAAGTTCATAGCGCTCCTGCTCCTGTGCTACCAACTGTTTACAATTGGGTAAATGAGTTTAAACGTGTCTGTACGTCCACAAAAAATGAACATCGTTCTGGACCCCCGAAATGATTGACAAAATCCACGATATGGTTTTAGATGATCGAGGAATCAAAGTGCATGAAATAGTTGTTTCCACAAACAATTCGCAAGGTACAGTGTTTTCAATTTTACACGAAAAATTGGGTGTGAAAAAAATCTCGGCAAGATAGGTGACGCGTTTGCTCTCAGCGCAGAATAAACGCAATCGTGTGATCGGCTGTATTGACGTTTTTCGGTCACAATCCTGACGAGTTTCTCCGTCGATCCACAACTATGAACGAAACATGGATACACTATTACACTCCGGAGACAAAGGAACAGTCAAAACAGTGGGTTTTTGAAGGCAAACTGGCTTCGAAGAAGGCGAAGACGGTGAAATCGGCCGGCAAGGTAATGGCTTCGGTTTCTTGGGATGCACACGGAATCATCTACACCGATTACTTGAAAAAAGGACAAACAATAATTGGAAAGTATTATGCGTCGTTATTGCACTGGTCGGGCGAAGAAATCGAGAAAAAACGTTCTCATTTCAAAAAGAAAAAGATAATGCACGGGCGCAGATCGGCGCAGTTTCGATGGCCGAAATTATGGAATAAATTAGTGCAACATCCACCATATTCACCGGATTTGGCCCACAGTGATTTCTTGTTATTTACAAATTTGAAAAAAATGGCTCGGCAGATAATGGTCCACGTGGAACGAGGAAGTCATTGCCCAAACAGATGCCTATTTTGAGGACTTTCTAATATCTTACTAGTTGGAGGGCTTGAAAAAGCGGGAGGAACCCTTGGAGAAGTGTATAAACCTAAATGGATATTATGTTAACAGCCATTAACAGCGTGTTAATAGCCTTCTTTAAACCCAAAACATTTAGCATTTAACATTTCAAAGGCGAAGAACCAACTTACCTGGTACAACAAGACCTTCATTAGGTAACTCCTTCAAACTCAAGGAATTATTGTAGGAGATTTTATCTGCTGGTAAAAGTAGATCTCTAGAATTAACAAAAAAACCAAACAATAGAATAATAACCAAATTATAAATCTTCTTCGATAAAATCGCATGAAACTCTTAAAAAAGCATGTCCTAACCTGATCTGTTCGTTATATATCTCCAAATAACTTGCTAAAGCTAAATATTTGACACCGGTAGTTACTGAAATTGCTTCAAAGACATGCTCGAAAGCTCTGGAGATGACCCCTTTGTCTTGAGCAGCACGATTCCCCTCCATCGTAAAAGATTTTCCACAGCCAGTTTGACCGTACACGAAAATCGTGCTGTTATAACCTTCTAAAACACTCTGCAAGAAAGAGACTTTGTGTTAAATGGTTGTTCATAAAAATGACCCGTTTATTAAAGACAGTAGTCTTACTTCGACCAAAGGATAGCAGATGTCGTTGTATATGGTTTCTGTAAAGGAATTTTGGCCGTAGACAGAGTCGAATGTGAAGCTTTTGGGTAGCGATGGTCCCTCGTTTGGGTCCCAGATTTCCGTTGTGCAGTCTCTCAGTTTGATAACACACTAAAATTATAATTTCCAAAATGAAAAAAGGCAAGCACGGACCATCAATTTATACTTTAATTAATCTCGGGGAAATCAGTTAAATAAGCAAATTTACCTTGCAATTTAGATCGATTTCTCTTTTGTTCATTGGACGACATCTTACGATGACTTTAACGTTCTCGGCCATAACGTTTTTACCAAAGATTCGTCATTTCTGGAAGAGAAAATTGCAATTAAAAATGGTGGAGGTTAAAGGAAATTAAACAAAAAAAGTGAACAAATAGTGAATAGTGATGAACATTATTAATGGAAGAAAGCCCCCAACACCCGTCAAAATAATGTTTTGTTAAAAATGAATTACTTCTTGCATGAAATTAGAACATGAGTTGTTTATAATGTGATAATTCTTTAAAATTTTGTCGAAAATTTCACTAATTACACTGGACAACAACCAACATGTATCTAAAATAAAATAGAAAAAAATCTTAGCATTGAAACTTATATTTTTAATATTAGTTCAAGTTTTAGAGATACGTGATGTCATATGTCCCTATACATTAACACTGTAACCGCGTGTCTGCCTGGTACTGAACAGCCCCTGTATACAAACAAATGACAAACGCCACTATCGGGAACATTATGGAATTTAATAGAAAACTCTCGAATTTTCTCTAAAAATCTAGAAGCCGTATTCGGGTATATAAGCATCTACAAAGCGGAGAGGTTAATCTCAACGCAACGCTCCGACAGACATACTATCCGACCCGGTGGAAATCTGCCAGGATTATCCCAGCCTTGAAAGCGAAGAAGAACTCATTACAAAAGACAAGACTGGCCTGTTCGCCAATCATTAGAACCAGGTCAAAAGAATGTACAACATATGCTATTGGTAGACTCCAAAAAGCCACCACTGGTGGCAACTCATCTAATTGGGCCTAATGAAAAACTTCGCTAAGACACTGAATAGAGATGGGCCAGCTTTTCAGTACCTGCGCGAGAAATTTCCAGAGCTAAATGAAGCAAAAATTAAAGAAGGTATTTTTTTCCGATTAAGTCACCATGGATTATTTTTTGTAAATTGTTTGAACACAAATTTTTCCTGGCCTGGCCTGTGTTATTATTATCACAAGGAACAAGTTTTTGAAAACCAATTGGAAAACAATCTTTACAAGCTGGAAGATAGACTGACTCTTCCATATTGACCTCAAATGGCAGACATGGTTAACATTAAATTGAATTCAATAAATTCAATAAAACCTCTCATTTGAAACATGCATTTTAATCCTATATTGCCAGACTCCGCACGTGCATTAGAAGAATATCATTACTTATTGTTAATAAGTGTTCATAGTCCAAGTGCTTCGAACTGTATTTAAACATTTTATTGGAATTAATCAACCTGCGTAAATTACAGGGTGTGGAAGCGTCATTTAACAGCGAAGGACAGTCAATTCTTATCCGTATTTGTTCTTCTACAGTCACGCAATTCCGTAATACGATTCCCATCACTTAAATCCTCTTCTTTTGCTCGCTTCGAAAGGCGACGTAATTTTTTACCCTTCTATTTCGATCAAACCAATAGCCAAAGCTCTTGTTGCAATCAACTGTTACTATAGAGATCTATACCGGGGCTGGACATTTCAAGTTCAAACGCATTACTTACCGAAATGAAGTAATATAAGCAAACGGTACGTATGAATATGTATGTGTGTTGTGTAATGTTCACAATGAAACACAAATCGATGCCGCTGGCCGGTTCTTTGTATACACGCCATTGAATGTACTTACATTCATATGGTTGCGAAGATTATGCATAACCTTGATCCAGTTCGGGAATGCATTTGATGCACGGAACGGAAGGACTTCCAGGAAAGCTTTTAACGTGGAGGTTTTTCAGGCCGGGTGTGAATCATATGCTAGACGATCGAAAGGTTTAATTTGAAATGCATATCAATCTTGAGGCGTGCTATGCTAATTTTTGAGGAATAATAGGCTGTTACGAGGATAATCCGAAAAGTTCCCAACCTAAATTTTTGCCCAGTTCAATTTTATTTCCGAACACGGTATCCTCGTAAGTCTACATACCCAGCGATACTCCTATTTCTTTAATCCGTCTAAATAGTAGATGTTCTGCAGAAATAGGCGTTTGTGAATGTGTTGCTCTCCTCGTTCGATAATTCTCTGTCTTCCAACCGAAACTTTGAGCCTAGGAAGTACTCTATCAATTTGAATCCCAATTCGCGAATTTTTATCATGGCGACCACTGGAATGTGAGGTGGAACAAAACTTTTTTTCTTTAAATATAGCCGTTTTTTGGGCAGTTTTTCGCTTAACCTTGTCAAGTACTGATGTACACTGCCGTTCAGAGAAGTTCGGTCGGTTGGTAAAAAACATGAAAAGGTTACAGAAACAAACGAAACTAAAAACAAAATGCAATTTTATTGTATGTACAGGTAAAAAAGACAAAAATAAATAAATAAAAAGTTATTCTGAGCTAATATAACATACTGAACGTTATTTTTTTTTTCATCGAAAAAACCTCCTTTGCTGTTAATCACCGCTCGAACTGTTCTAGGCATTCTTTCGATAAGTTTTATTAAAACGGATTGTGGAATATTAATCCATTCATGTTGCAGAATATTCCGTAAATGTTCTTGTGAAGTTGGGCACATTTTTCGGATCCTCCTGTCCAGTTCCTCCCACAACAACTCTATAGGGTTCAAATCTGGGCTTTGCAGGGGCCATGTCATTACTTTCAGGGTGTGCTGTTCTTCTTGCTCCTTTAGATAGTTCTTACACACTAACGCAGTGTGTTTTGGGTCGTTGTCATGCATGAATGTAAAGTTACGGCCTATTATACGCAATCCTGATGGCACTGCATGATTCTGGAGTATTGCAAAATAATTTTCCTTCCTCATTACACCCTGCACTCTGCATAAATCTCCCGTCCCAGCAAAGGAGAAACATCCCCGCACTAACACAGAACTACGCCCTTGTTTCACTGTTGGCACAATGCAGTCCGGGATAATTTTTTCGGTTTTAGATCTTCAAAAACCTCAAACTTTGACTCGTCAGTCCAAAGCACGTGTTTCCAATCATCTAACTACCAACCTAGATGAGAACGGGCCTACTGTAGCCGTTTTGCTCTTTTGCCCCGACGTAATAACGGTTTTCGAATGGCAATGCGCCCATGAAGGTCCGCTTGTCGAAGTCGACGTTTTACCGTACTCGCCGAAACTTGTTCTTCACGGCCGCGATTGACTTCGGCTGCTATTTGTGGCGCTGTTAATTTTCTATTGCGTTTGCTTAATAATACAATTCTCAAATCTTCAGCTTTTGTTGTTTTCCTAGATGCTCCGGGACGAACGCGATTTTCTATAGTTCCAGTTGTCCGATATCGCTTTATGATGTCATTTACTGTTGAACTTCTCATATTTATTTTGTCAGCAATTTGTCGCCCCGAATATCCTTCTTCAAACAGCGTAATAATGCGTGAACGTTTTTCTACACTGGTAGGCTTGCCACGTGCCATTTTGAAGTAAATTTTCTGAAAACTTTCGCGCAAAAACGACAGATGCACACCAACACACGTTTAACAGTAAAACGAAGCAAATTTATATCTTTACGCCTGTGATAAATAAACAAGAATGATACTGCGGTATATTTCCTAAATGTATTGTTCGTTAATAATCCCCAAACGACCCGTTTCAAAAGATCGGTACTTCCGAGAAATCCTTGGAATGATAATAAAAGGGACTTTATTGTGGTCGTCGCAATATTTCTATTTTACATAATAATTTATGGCTTTAGTCCCTTAGAAAAGAGTGTATGCTTAATATTTTTCTAATTTTATGTATTAATAATTGTATACAGTGTGATATAATAGATTTTTATTGTACGACCGAACTTCACTGAATGGCAGTGTATATGCTACCATTAATGTTTTTCGTTTTTCAAGATTAAGACAGCTCCATGAATGTTCCAAAAAACAGTCGCATCACTTTTCCAGCCGATTCATCCTTCGCAGTCGATCGTTCCCACTGTGCTTTGGCTTCAGTAGTGTACTGGTGTGTCTAAATTTCACTTATAGTTATCAATCGACCCCTAAACTCCGACCTATTTCGCTTAAACTGTTTCAGCAGAGCTTTGGAAGTGTTTATTCGAATGCGTCTTTTGGTCCTGGGTGATTACCCAACGCCGTCGATTGTGGATTTAAGCAAAATATTTTCATTTATGTAGAAAAATGGAAAAAAGTGCGTTTCGAGCAGCGATTAAATTGATTGAGTTGGATGAAGTTCGTAGCACATCTGCACAACGATACCGCTAGAACTTCAGCAGCTGTCTCCTCTTGGTTCTAAGAAGAAAATTAAACTAGATCCCTTGCGGCGGCAGGACCAAGTCTTGCGTGATCCAGACATTCTACTTTTTTCTTTTGTGTGACTATCAGATGTGCAATCTTGATTCTTTGTTTTTTATTCTGATACAGTTTTAATTTATTTTGGTGAGAATTGAAAACTAGTCAAGAGCGCCATGCTGAATACTGACATTCTCTTCTATTTGATCCCATTTATATTTTTTTTCTTTCTTTTTTCTTGTTATTATATTACTTCTTTTGTTTTGTTGTTTTTTTTTTTTGATGATGATGAATAAACTTATACTTATTTAAAGTTAACACAAATCTAAAACAAATTCTCAAACCTTGAAGCGCTCAAGCCTCTAAATGGTTAGAAAAAGAAATACTTTTTTTTTTTTACTAAAGTCCACAACAATTAATTTCTGAGGCAGCGCCAAAATATCGCTTCGTCATTTATTTAATTGATTATTCTCTTCATTTTCAAATATACATTTTTATTTAAACCGAAAACCACGTCGTAGCCGTTAATCTTAACACAAGCAATTTAATCATCGAGTTCCTCTCCGTATACAAATTCCTTGGCCTTCTTCAGGGAGCGTTGGTGCGATGAGTGGGGTCTTGCGTTGAAGGCATATAATACGATTTAAACCAACGTTGCCTGCTTCCATCTACTTTGTATGTTCCCTTTAAAGGTAAATCCCTAATGGAATGCGCGTCTGTAAGTTTTTTGGGAATGACTGTGGATGCACATCTTAAATGGCAAGAACACTGCGATGAGTTGGGGCGTAGATTGTCCACGGGATTATGCGGCATACGACAACTGCAAAAAAGTGTTAATTTAGATTCTGTCAGAATGTTTTACTTCGCTTATATCGAATCAAGGATGCGATATGGCCTAATCTTCTGGAGTTCTTCAAAGAAGGCCAATGATTTATTTGTCCTTCAGAAGAGGGTTGTGAGGTGTATGGTGGGGGTCTCTTAAGTAACTTCATGCAGGCCTTGCTTTAGGCAATTAAATATACTCCCTCTACCCTCATTATACATTCTGGAGATCTTACTGTTCGACAAGAAAAACGAGCGAAAATTTACCTTTAACCGAGATGTGTATGATGCAATGGCCACTCGTGGCTCCCGTAATTTGAACGTGCCTCGACATAGGACAACTCTATTTGAGGGGAATCCTCACTATGGAGCCATTCAATATTACAGCAGGCTTCCACATGATCTCAAAGCCTGCGTAACACTTCGCCAGTTTAAAAATAAACTCAGGGTATATCTGCGTGACAAATTGTTTTATAGTGTGGCCGAGTTTCTTAGTAGCTAACACCTATTTCTTCATTATTACCGTTTACTTATTTTATGTTGTATTTTGTCCACATATAGGTTTACTTATTCAAACTTATTTATACAAATATTTTATTTATACTAAAGTTTTATTTATATAAAGGTTAGTTATACAGTGCCCCAGTTACTCATTGAATCTCTTTTATTATGGTATTTCTATAGTTTGACGTATCTGAAAATACATATTAGCTCAAAGCCATCAACTTGACCTTCGCGTGCCGGGATAAGGCGGAAATTTGGTCATAACATGAGTAAGATTCCTTGAAAATCGCGCTAGGGATATAAATTTTCATACACTCGAAAGAAAGACCGTGAGCGTACTTCTACGTGGCGTTATAATCTTAGTTTGAGATTATTAATAATTACGTCTCGTACCCATTGTGGCTGTAAAAGGTTATCGCAGCAGGGTTTTAATGTTAGTTTTAGCCTACTGCTGAGTAAATTTGCATTTTGTTTGATTTATTTCGGGGGATAATTCACAGCATATAAATCTGTAATAAATCATATCTATGATTTACAGTTAGCCTTTTTTATCGGATTGCTTAAAATAAGGGAATATTTTTCAAATTATGAGGAATATGTTGGTTCATCAATTATTAACGTATCGCCTATTTCCAAAGAACTGTTACTAAGGCACTTGAAAAAATCAAAAGACAGTCTGCTGGCTGGTGTTGACGAAATTCATAGTTTTTTATTATTCGTGACTGTGCGGTAACATTAGCAGAACCGTTGTGTTATTTATTCAATTTGATATTAACATCATTAGAGATGCCAAAAATATGGAAAACCGCTAGAGTGTGTCCTGTCTTAAAGTCTGAAAGGTCAGATAACATATGCAATTACAGATCTATTCTGTGCAATTTTGCTAAAATCTTCGAATGCATACTATGCGAACATATTTATAATGCAGTTAAAGTCTTGATTTCATCTAATCAACATGGATTTTACAGTTACGAACTTAAGCTGTTTTACTCAATTTGTATCGGAAGCCCTTGACAGACAGAGCCAAGTTGATACAGTTTACACTGATTTTCAAAAAGCATTTAACCAAGTAGACCACTATGTACTACTTTGGAAATTAGAAGCAATTGGTTTTTCACCTTCATTGCTTGCGCTACTTAGATCATCCTTAATTGGGAGAGAACAATTTGTGGAATACTGCCAAGTGAGATCGGATGCATTTTATCCCTCCTCTGGATTACAACAAGGGTTCAATCTTGGTCCAGTTTTGTTTTTACTATTTATAAATGACATTACTGACGTTATTAATAGTGAGCATTTAATTTTTGCTGATGATTTGAAAATATTTAGAGAAATGAGATCTTTTGAAGATTCCATCAAACTACAAAAAGATACATCAGCAGTTAATGATTGGTGTGGCTATAATCATTTGAAACTCAATGTTAATAAGTGTAAAACTGTCATATACGAGAAGTAACAGCTTTATAGATTTTATGTACAAGTTAAACGGTGAAGATCTCCAACGATTTCAAACTACAGATTTGGGCGTAACCTTCGACAATAAACTAACTTTTGTCAATCATATAAACGCAACAATTGAGAGCGCAAACCGGACATTTGGTTTTTTCTGTAGAAGTTGCCGTGAGTTTAATAAAATCAGATGCCTAACACTGCTTTATTATAGTTATATTAGATCTAAATCGGAATACGCATCGTTGGTTTGGTCTCCAATTTACCAAACTCACGTAAATAATATTGAATTCGTACAAAGGCGCTTCTTAAAGTACTTGTTACTCAAAATTGATGGAGTTTACCCAGAAAGAGGACTGGACTATGATATTATGTTATCCAGACTAGGTTTTGTCTCATTGTGTAAAAGACGTAGTGTATTAAGTGTAAAGTTTTTATTTGGGTTATTACATAATAATATTGACTGTCCGTGGTTGTTAAGTAACTTTAATGTTCCTAGATTAGAAACACGTTACGAATGGATGTTTAAATGTCCAAGGATTAGAACAAATGTTTCAGTTAAGTCACCAGTGTTTGTAATGTGCAACAATTATAATAAAATTTCTGAGTTCTGTGATGTACACTTTAATTCTTTTAAAACAATTGCTGAAGCTATCATTAATTTATAGGCTTTTTACTTTATTTTTTTTTTCTTTATCGCATTTGATCTTCACTTAGTGTATTTTATTTTGCTTATATCTGTGTGTTCATAAAGTGCAGCGTTTAGTTATACATTTCCTGTACTTGGGTTTTACCTGTAGGAAACAAATTATTATTATTATTACTAAGAAGTGTTATAGCGTTGAGCGTTCCTAAAAAACTAATATATTTATAAAATAATGACAGGTGTTTGCAGCTTAGCTCATGCAATTTATATTTATTTTAAGAATAGGTACTTATTTAACCAAAATATTTCTGTCCAATTACTGAAGGTTAGGTTGCAGAGCAGGGCGCAATGCATGTTGGATGCTATTCGTTTGAATCTCATCTTTTAATCTAACTTTTGTTTTTCTTTTTCATATGTGCTGTTCGAAAGTGAAATAAAGATTATTTATTATTATTATTTATATATTTTTTTTATACGTGTACTGTATCGAATTAAGAAAAATGGTGGAGGTGCCGGCTAAGATAACAATAATAAATTATTTAAAGTATATATACCAGGTGTCCCAGATTGAAGGGGATTAAAATGTGGTTAAATAGGCAATCTATTGCAGATGCAGGCTTTTACGGGCCGATAATTCTTCCAGAATGCAATGGTTTCTGTATCATGAGATGAGAGTTTTCACTCGCCAACATATGCGTGGTTTGTTTGTTAACAGAACCATTAAGATGGAACCTGCCAGAGAAGAAATGCAAGAATTGTAATTTGAATTGCCAAATGTTTTTTGAAGATTCAACCGTGGATTTAGCTGTAACCGACATAAAAAATAGATCGAATTCAATTTTTATGATAATATTGTATAAACCGGCGTGTAAAATGTTAATTTTATAAAAAATTAAATATATTACACCTAATACATACAACATACAAACAGAACATAAAAGTTTAACTTTATAATTTTAAATGGAACACCTTATATGTTATTACATTTTTGAATTCTTAATTCAATTTTAAGATTGGTTTTAAAAAACAACTATGTTGCTATTGAACGCTTAATGGATGAGTGCATATGTACAAGGTGGGTCAAATTCGATACTTTTAATAGGGAACTTATATTTCTAAAGGAATTAAACAAAAACTGACCTAAGCTTCTGGAGCTCGATTTTAAAGAGAAATCGACTGGTGAAATCATTATTTTTATATCTTCCTTAATATAAGAGATACAGAGCGTTTTCTTAAAATCTGCAATTTTTAAAAACCCTTGTAACTTTTTTATTTGCGAAAATGCTTGATTTATATAAAAACTATATTGGGGCGCTTTTTGACACAGAATCCTATTCTCTAATTTTTTCTTTTTTTCTCCTCCTATTTTTTAAGATATTATGAAGACTTGTGTTTTTTATATGGAATACCCTATATATATTTACACTATTGAAAAGCATATAAAATTACCTTTAGAATGATATAACACACTGGATATTTTATTTAAACAATTTTTAAATTATTTGTTTTTCTTCATTTCACATTATTTTAAGATGGCTATGAATGGTAACTAAGTAATACACGTATTTAATTTATATTCTCTAAGTGTTCTGAATTTTTCGGAATTCTTAACTCTGAAAGATACTTGCAACTTTTGCGACAATTTATTGAACCTTTCGTAGACGAAATACCATTAAATCAATTGGAATTTGTTTACTTCCAGCATGACTCCTCACAATGCTGGCCAGATTAATGAGTTTCTAAGCCAACAATTGGATCAGGAATCAAGGACCGATACATTGGCCGGCAAAGTCGCCTGATCTAACCCCATTGGATTTTTTCCTCTGGGGAAGAATTAAAAATCTTACGTTTAAGCATTCTCCCAATTCAAGACAGGAATTAGAAGCTGCAGTTTTGCAAGCGTTCGACTCTCTATCTCCGCTCGAGTTGGTGAAACTAGCTCAGAGTGTAAGAAAACGGTGTCGCACAGAACGGCGGACAATTCGAACACTTGGTGTAATTTATCATGTTTACGCATTTTTTAGTAACAAAGGTATATTCTGAAAATATTTCGTTTAAATATGTCGGTAAGAATTTTAAAAACCAACTTACTTTAGTTCTAATCATCCTTATAGCTATAATATCAGTAATGCTATTAATGGTTTCCTTAGTTTAGTTTGTTTGAATTGTTATTTGGAACATTTAATATTAAAACAAGTTTTTTCTGTCTTGTTGAAATCTTTTATTTGCTTATTTACCACCACCCATAGCCAACTTAAAATAATGTGAAATGAGGAAAAACAAATAATTTAAAAATTGTTTAAATAAAATATCAAGTGTGTTATGTCATTCCGTGTTCCATATAAAGGAACATAAGTCTTCATAATATCTCAAAAAATAGGAGTTTAAAGAAAGAAAAAAATAGAGCATAGGATTCTGCGTCAAAAAGCGCCCTAATACAATTTTTATATAAATCAAGCATTTTCACAAATAAAAAAGTTACAAGGGTTTTTAAAAACTGCACATTTTAAGAGAACGCTCTGTATCTCTTATATTGAGGAAGATATAAAAATAGGGATTTCACCAATCGATTTCTCTTTAAAATCGAGCTCCAGAAGCTTAGGTCAGCTTTTGTCGAATTCCTTTAGAAATATAAGTTCCCTATTAAAGGTATTGAATTTGGCCCACCTTGTACTCAAATACCACGAAACAAACCCCGGGATTTTGAATATTGTCCACTTTTCATTCTTCTTCTCTCTCTGCAATCTTAGGTTCTTTCATATTTATTTCGCTAGCTGACAACGATATGAATTTTTTCTATCGTTTTAATCAAAATTGATTAGCATAGCGGCATAATGCAATATTTAGAATAACTTTTACGAATTTGATTTTCCATATTTTTCAAAGCGTCACGACTCGATTACTTTAATCATTGTCAGAAACATGCGTTAAATACTCAAGATAATTCGGTACGAGAAATAACATTTTCATTCATAAACTTGCTCTAACATGAACAACAAGAAAAACAACAAAATGTGCTAAAAATTGTATTTTTGCAATACTATATTAGGAGAACCTCTTTTTTTTCGTTTGTGTCCGTTAAAATATATTTTTCATAAAACAAATGAAAAACCATAAAATCTTGGAACCATAAATAAAACAGAAAATTCCGCAACGTAACAAAATATAAAATTAGTTTTATTTCACAATTGGCATACCCGATCAAAAAGAAGTTGGCAAATTAAAATTGCGTAAATGAATATTATGACGTCACTGGTGTTTTAGCTGTAATTTAACAGCAATTATGGGATGCTTTAGAAGTACTATTGAAAAAAGCTTATTTTTTTTTAATATTAGAGTCGTTCCTTTCGAAAAATGTCATTCCTCTGGAACATTTAGAAAAAAAAGCTACAAATCTATATTTAAAGAATGTATATTTCTCTGAAGAAAGAAGATGATCTCTATGGAGGTCAATTTTTTATGCAGCTAAGCACTATTTATTTCACTATTTCTTTTCAGAAAATTTTCTGAAAAAAAAATTATTTAAGATGTATGAACTGTATAATTTCAATAGGGGGATTCATTTTAAATTTAAATCGTTCCGTTGTGAAACTATTCCCGTTTCAACGTTTATAAAACTGACTATTAAAACTACAAAATTTTATGATTTACTTCAAACCCACATTTGAAGTAATAAAATGACATAAATTATCCAAAATTTGTTTAATTGATTGACTAGAATAAAAATATTTAAGACATCAAACAATCTCAAACTAATTTAATTTACAATTTACCTGTTACTGTGGCAGCAATTACAAACGTCTCACACGAATATATTCATAAGTACTACACTTAATACACGCTTAGAAATACAATAAAAGCAACGGGTTACTCGAGAGAATTGAAATGAGGCGTCGCGACGCTGCTTCACCTACCAGTTTACTACACGCACTAAAAGCAGCTTGACCCGTGTGTGGACCTTCAGGACCTTTCAGTCGCCTGCGCTGAAATAATAATTGTTATTGAATACTTTTATCAAGCTGGCCGTGGAGTATACAGTATATAGCAATTTGGTACGAATATGAATTAACTTAGTTCTATTTTTTTTAAAAGGTAGTCGTAAATGTGTCTGTAATGTTTGCTTAAAATTATAAATAATAAAATTTATTAATCTACGTTGAAATGTTTATTTTATTTATTTCCCAAAATAAATGCATTTTCTTACCCCCTCCCTAGACACTACATGTTCCCAACCCGATGTAATGAGCTGTATACATCTTTGTAACAAAAACCAAGTAGCGCACAAGCGATAGTTAGAAATTGTTAGCCTAGTAGGTAGCTCTCGTAATTGTTTCTGCGGTTTTGACGTTAAAAGTAAAATACCGTTCAATTATTTACGATCATTACCTATTGATTTTCGTTCTGCGTACATCACCTACATGCATATTTTGATGCTAGATTGCTTGTTATTCAAATTAATTTGAAGAGAAAAAAATTATTAAAAATTAGGTCGCATATCAAAGAGCAAAAAAGCTATTCCGCGAAGAATTAACGCGAAATGATTTTAAATTCAGAGCGAAAAACTTGAAAGAATTTGCATTTTATTGATTGAGATTAATTTTTTGCGATTTAAGGAAAAACTAATCTAATTTTTGTTAATTACTGCGCAAAATAATTTTATATTCAAATGAATAAATTCTGAAGACTTCTAGTTTGGATCGAATAATTTCAAATAAATAATAACCAAAAAATAATAAAAGTAAATCTAAAAAATTATTTTCGGTCGTTAGGGGTTTTCAAGAGACACGATTGTTCAGTCCTGCCAACCGACTTAATAGAAAATTCCCTTTCTTGAAATAAAATTCCTTCTCGGGGTTTAAAAAATAGACTATTCCAGTACTTATTTATATTATTTTACAAAATATGTTAATAGATGATATTGACATTTAACCTTTATTTATCGAAAACCAGTAAAGATAATTATTGAACTTTTGAAGAAAATTTTATCATTTTTGAAATTCAATTGTATTCACTATAAGAACGGGGCTCCCTAATTTTATGAAGTAAATAAAATTAAATAAATTAAATAAATAGAAACTTTTTTCCTTTTTAGTATTAAAATTATCCTAAAGTGGTACAAATGCTTCCTAGTTGGCGACACTGCAATTGTTGCACAACTGATTTTAATCGGTTTCTCAACCGCTGCTGCCAACACTTACACATATAAAGGCAATAATATCATAACCGACTAAATGTCTGATTTTTTAAATCATTATTACAAATAATCAAAACAATATTTTGTTACTAATCTTGACTCCTTTCATTAATTTAAAATATCTTTAATGCAACCTGAAGCAAATTACATCAGACGTTATTCAGTCAAAAGGTGAATGGGTACGCAGCGAATGTGGTAGTCAGCGTACAACCCCCGATGTAGTTGAATATTCAAGGAAAATTAATTAGGCATCCCTTCTGATGACGTTGCAACATTTGTTCGGGTTATTGAACCTTCGAAAACCAATTAAAACCCGTAGGACCTGATCAGGTTATTCTATAACGGTTAGTAGGTTACTATATGTGCCTATCACATCAATTGGGCCATAATAGAGAAGAATGGATAAGTTTGATATCTAGAGCGCAACATTCTCGCTCGCCTTCCAGTGGTGTTTAACCGCGAGAGGTTGACCTGTTGGTAAACACGTATTTATGGCATTTTTGAGACTTAATATATAATGGTAAAGAAATCAGGTGTTTAGCTTGCGATAAAAGTTTATTATGTTGGAAACCATATATGTGTAGGTACCATGTAAATAGCGCAACACATAAATTAAAAAAAAACCGGGAGGAGACCCTATAAAGAATTTCTATGTGATTTAACGACGATGTTAAGTGGGTGCAAAATACCGTTTGGAAAAATCGGACAATGTTTCGTCAGTTTTTGAAGAAATACAATCCAACGTGGGAACCAGCAAGTCCGCAGACGCTACGTAGGTATTTGCCATCAGAGTGCGAGAAGATTGAGAATTATGTGAAAATCGCAGTAAAAAATAAACGGTTGCTGCTAACTATAGATAAAACTACAGGCATTAAAAGAAATTCCGTAGTATTGATTGTAGCACGGACAATGACCCCGAAAGGACCGTCACACCCTTATTTGCTAACCTGTAAAAGGCGGCAAAGATGTACTGCCGAAGCTGTTCATAATGCATTAGTTAGAACACTACAAAACTTTGAAATTTCACCAAAGCAAATGTTAGTGATGGTTACCGATGCTGCCGCGGTTATGCTTCGTACAGGTCAATTATTCAAGGCGAATTCGCTGCACATAACATGTCTGCTTCATGCTCTACACCTTGTAGCAAACACTGTACGATAATGTTATCCCGATGTGGATCAACTAATAGCACACATGAAAGTGGATTTTCTTAAATCACCGAAACGTATTCGGCTATTTCGTTTTTAGTGTCCTGACATAGCGGAACCGCCATAGCCAATTCTTACTGAAGTAATACTTATACTATATTTGTCAGTGGCGCATCATAATGTCTTTGCCAGGGGATACACGCTCAAACGCAAGAAGTAGTTCAATTTTTTTTTTTTACAATTATTTTTATAAACGTAAAAGTACATCAGTGCCATTAAGTTAAATAAGAGAATGTGTTCATGAAGCAACTATCGCGTCGGTGCGAACAATAGAAAGAATTATTCAAGAGGGAAATACAGCATCAAACGGCGATGAAAGAAAAGTGTACAAGTCCTGGTAAGAAGAGACAAAGAACAAAGAGTGTCAGAAGTTTGCCGGAGTATCCCATAAGAATAGTGCGAGATATGATCTATGATTTTCATAGAATAGACCAGCGACGAGTGTCGGTTTCAGCTCTACGCCAAAAGATGCACGATGAATTGGAATGGAAAAGATTAAACACATCATTAAGAAGAATTTTAACAGATTTGGGATTCAAGTTTCCCAAGACCCAGACTAATAATAGTGCACGCAGGAGGCAATATGGGCTTTATCCCTAACGCCCTATTGATTTTTAAGTCTGGCGTAAAAACCGGTGATCACCATTCGGATATGAACGCAGAAAATTATAGCAGATGGATAGAACAGAAGCTTATACCAAACTTGCCCCAAACTCCATTGTTGTAATTGATATTGCGCCGTATCACAATACACAAACAAATCATGCTGCAACAAGTAATAATAAGAAAAATGAAATGATTGAATGGTTAACGTTAAAAATATTTCTTTTGACACTAGAATGTTAAAGCCACAATTATACCAGCTAATTAAATGCTATAAGGGTCAACATATAACGTATAAATTCGACGAAATTCTACAGCGGAATGGGCACACAGATTCTAGACTTCCACCGTATCAGCCCGATCTGAATCCAATTGATTTGATCTGGGCCATCGTCAAAAACAATGTCGCTGCAAGAAATGTAAATTTTAAGATAGCAGATGTTCGTAAAATAGCGGAAGAAGAACGTTGTAAACATGTTGTTAATATTGAAGATAAATATTTAGAATCAGAAATATTAGTTGATGAAACGACAGAAAGTTTAATTATTAATGTAAATAATGAGAGTGATAGTGATGACGACAACTTCAGTTCCGAAGAAGATTAATTTGTTTATTTAAAACTGTAATTTACTATTACAAATTTTTCTAAGAAATGCGGTTTATTGTAGTGTTAGTAATAAAGGAATAAACCATTTATAAATTAAATATTCTTGATACGTATGCAAGCAAATGGAATTGTGATTTGCGATATTGTTAACCACCTGTTTGTACATTCAAATCTCATTTCATATGTAAATTGTTTAATTGTAACATCAAATTGCTCCCTCCGTAAGTTTATACCGTTTTAAAAATATTCTTAAATTAACATTAAAATCTCATTATTTATATGATTTTGTTTGGTAATGAATGTATATGCATATATCTCATTATACATACGTTTAATTGTTTCTGTAACGTCCAATTAATTTCACAATAAATCTATACTGTTAAAAAAATAAGTTTGTATATATTTTACTCTAATAAATTATTAATTTTTTAAGTGATAGATGTGTAGTTTGCGCCGCCTATGGTTTTTTGCAAAGCTCCCACTATTTCTAATGCTGGGCGAACTTACTCCCAGCGCTCGCCATCTAATTTGGCGTTTACAGTAACTATATTGATGGCATGGTGACATTTCAGTCTTAACGTTGGTGCTCTAAATACAACCAAAATTGAATATTAGCGCTTTACACGATTCTATTTAAAGCTGTCAAAAAGAAAAAAAACCAGTATATCTATTCTGAATCGATACCGGCATTGTAAATACGATTAAATTACAAGATCGATAGATGATGGCAGTCAATACGATTCTGTTGGATTTTTCCGTCGACCCCAATTGCGTTAAAAACGACAATCAACTATCGGTAATATCAACCAATGTCGAGAACGTCCTCAGAGATTACCTAACCAATATGAAGCTGCAAAATAACATGATGTTGGACGATTCCCTCTTTAAATTATACACGGGCGATCTGGGTGTTATTTGCACCGTGAGAGTCTTCAACAACGGTCTAGTGACTATCAATATCGAATACTATAAAGGAGATAAACAGGAACCACTGATAGACTACGAGGTAACTTGCATGCGATGATCTTCCTTGTGAATCGGGCGAATAATCTTGTGTGTACATTTGTAGCAATTAAAAGTTGTCGAGCAAAAAATTGCTGTTACTTTGAACTCGTTTCGTTCGAAACTGTTCCCTCCGTTGAAGAGGGGTTCGGTTATCGACGTATATTTATCTAGTTCAGGTTCGATTTTTCATTGTCTGGAATGTTTCTTTGGTTTATTTCGAGATAATTTGTCGCTTCTTACTGATACGCTTTTTACTTTTTTTGAGTTAATTTTTTTAATGCTTAACGACGAGTAGATTGCATTATTTTTTGATTTTAGGCAATTCGTTCCATTATATGTTACCATTTTGGGAAATGTTTTGCGATGATTTATTGGTTTTATAAAGATGTGTAGTACTGTACTTTATATATTCTCTCTATGTGTTGTGGTATTTGACTTGAGTAAAATTATTTTAAATAACTTGACGTAGATAGACTTTGAAATTCAAGTGAAGATACTTTGAATGGGTGTAAACTAAGACAAATAGATCAAATATCGACTATATTTTTGAATTGTAACACTGCTCGAAAATTTGGAAGTTAATATATTTTTTGGTAAGAGTATAGCATGTATTTTGCTTAAAATATTATTTGACAAGAAATTAGCATATTATAATAGTTTTGAAAATATAGCAAACGTTCAATGCCACCTCAATTAACAAATTGGAATGGAGAGAATTTCTAGTAACGATTTGTTCCTCATTCGTAATTGCAAATTTTTTTTAATTTAAAAAAGATAAAAATACATTCTAAAGATATTGTGTAATTTTTGTTTGTTTTATGTTTTTCAACGTTTTGTGTTACAGCTATTTCTCTTATTTCATTTAATATTTGGATGTAGTTCAAATTAAGTCCGATTTCTTCTGCGCATTGGATTGATCTGTTCAATGCATTTATTGCACTGTCCGAAATAATTTTCTCTTGTGATTTTTCTTCTGTTTCCTCACCTTCTTCTCTTTCTTCATCAAAATTGTCTAATTATGCATTCACTTCATTCCATGCATTTGCGTCTGTCTCATCTAGTTCATTCTAGAAACAGATGTACATTTAGTGATGAAAGTTGTGTAAATAAACACAATATTACGTGTTTCAGCTAGAACTTCTGTCCGACTTTCTTTCCATTTTTGTTGCAATACATTAACTGGCAAATCATCCTTGTCTTCTTGATTACTGAAATCTGGAATTTTTTCCCAGCATTTAACAATCGTTGCTGGGTCTAATCTAATTAGGATTTTTTTGCCTTACCAATAACCAATGGCTTGTCTTTATGATTTCCACTGGCATTAGTACATACCAAAAATGTTAGTCATTGTTTTTCATGTTTTCCACCTGGAACAGTCTTCACTTGAGATGAAACATAAGTTTTCACTGGCAGAAGCTTTCAATAGAGAGCTGATTCATCAGCATTATATAACTGATCAGGTGTAATTCCTGGACTTAACTGGACTTTAGATGGATCAACTAGTTCTGGCTGAGATGATCACTTTTTCTCCGGCAATTTTTAAATATCGAAATCCGAATATCTATACATACATCCATACATAGCCGGAGTCACCGACAGGCTGAAAAAGACCCTAGGGGAGACCACCGCATAAGCTACAGCGACGTCAAGGTATTAGCCAGGACCAGCCACTACTACCCGAGGATAATACGCGAATCCATAGAAATAATGAAGAACACCAACAACTTCAATCGCGAAGATGGATACAGGATCAGCAACACGTGGAGGTTAGCACTACGAAGTCGTCATACAACGAACGACGCGATTCAGCGGAACGGAACGGTTATGGATCAGCAAAGCGGAACAAAAATAGGATATATAACGAACAGCAAAAGACAACAACAGCAGTCTTTAGAAATCTTCTGAAGAAGCTGACAGGATAGTCAGCGAAACGTCAAGTTAAAAATCAACTACACATCACCCGAAAGACATTTCTACATCCAAATATCTGTTTTAAACATTTGCAACCAACCATCAGCAGTAAATTCTTCAACAGAACTTTCATCTCTGAATTGAATGCTTTTGCCTTTTCTTTGATTCAAGAACTGTTTGTAATTTTTTTTCTCCATTTCAGGATGTTTAGATCCCTTTAAAGTTCTTCTTTGTACTGGTCCTGCATAAGTACAAGCCACCGCACGTAATATTAATTCTTTTTCGGTTTTTATTTTACAATTTCTGGATTTGGCAACGTCATATTTTTTGACTTGCACTTGCACATTTTTTTAGTTCCTCCTAATATACCCGCTTTTTCACGGAGTGAGAAGCATTTCAGTTTCCTTTGCGACGACATGACGTGATAAGTCGCGATCGAACGCTTCTCCAATCAACAGTTATTGGAACGAGTGTTAAGACATCAAGCTGCACTGCGTAAACAACTCGTATCATACAATATTAAAACATAAGGTGCGTATCGATACGGGGAAAAACCGCCGCACTATGTAAACTTTATGCAAACCTGTTTGCGTTATACAGCGTTCAGCGTTATGAAAATGGTTGTTCACGTTATCGCGAATTTCCATTACCCGGCGTTCACGGTATTGGATTTATTTTTTGCCCTTGAACAACTTGATATATGTTAAAAAATTCTATACATAGCAATACAATTTATTGAGGTATTATTTATATAATTCTAAGTACTGTAAACGCCAAATTAGATGGCGAGCGGTGGGAGTAAGTCCGAGCAGCATTAGAAATAATGGGAAGCTTTGTATTTGGTTTTACAGAAAATTGCAAGAAACCATAGGCGGCGCAAACTGCACATCTATCACTTAATAAATTATTAATTTATTAGAGTAAAATATATACAAACTTATTTTTTTAACAGTATAGATTTATTGTGAAATTAATTGGACGTTACAGAAACAATTAAACATACGTATAATGAGATATATACATTCATTACCAAACGAAATCATATAAATAATGAGATTTTAATATTAATTTAAGAATATTTTTAAAACAGTATAAACAGAGGAAGCAATTTGATGTTACAATTAAACAATTTGCATATGAAATGAGATTTGAATGTACAAACAGGTGGTTAACAATATCGCAAATCACAATTCCATTTGCTTGCGTACGTATCAAGAATATTTAATTTATAAATGGTTCGTTCCTTTATTACTAACAGTACAATAAACCGCATTTCTTTGAAAAATCTGTAATAGTAAATTACAGTTTTAAATAAACAAATTAATCTTCTTCGGAACTGAAGTTGTCATCATCACTATCACTCTCATTATTTACATAACTAATTAAACTTTCTGCCGTTTCATTAATTAATATTTCTGATTCTAAATATTTATCTTCAATATTAACAACATGTTTACAACGCTCTTCTTCCGCTATTTACGAACATCTGCTATCTTAAAATTTACATTTCTTGCAGCGACATTGTTTTTGACGATGGCCCAGATCAAATCAATTGGATTCAGATCGGGCTGATACGGTGGAAGTCTCGAATCTGTGTGCCCATTCCGCTGTAGAATTTCGTCGAATTTATACGTTATATGTTGACCCTTATAGCATTTAATTAGCTGGTATAATTGTGGCTTTAACATTCTAGTGTCAAAAGGAATATTTCTTAACGTTAACCATTCAAACGTTTCATTTTTCTTACTATTACTTGTTGGAGCATGATTTGTTTGTGTATTGTGATACGGTGCATTATCAATTACAACAACGGAGTTTGTGGGCAAGTTTGCTATAAGCTTCTGTTCTATCCATCTGGCATAATTTTCTGCGTTCATAGCCGAATGGTGATCACCAGCTTTTACGCCGGATTTTAAAATCAATGGGCGTTAGGGATAAAGCCCCAAGCCCTGCGTGCACTATTCTTAATCTGGGTCCTATAGATATGTTCTTGAAAAGACCTTTTGTACTTTCATCACTCCACATCAAGGAAGACGTATGACTGCTAAGAATGTAAATCTACAGTGAGCTGATTTGTCCCACGAAAATGTTTAGTCTTTTGCAAGAAATCAATTCTTAATGCTCGAATATGTAATCGCTCTATCAATACTTTCCTATTATTCTGTGTACATCGAAACTTGAATCCCAAATCTGTTAAAATTCTTCTTAATGATGTGTTTGATCCTTTCCATTCCAATTCATCGTGCTTCTTTTGGCGTAGAGCTGAAACCGTAACTCGTCGCTCGTCTATTCTATGAAAATCATAGATCGTACCATATCTCTCTCACTATTCTTATGCGATACTCCGGCAAACTTCTGACACTCTTTGTTCTTTGTTCTTCTTACCAGAGCTTGTACACTTTTTTTCATCGCCATTTGATGCTGTATTTCTCTCTTGAATAATTCTTCCTATTGTTCGCACCGACGCACCAGTTGCTTCATGAACACATTCTTTTATTTCACTTAATGGCACTGATGTACTTTTACGTTTATAAAAATAATTGTAAACATTAAAAACTATTTCTCGCGTTTGAGCGTATATCACTTTATGATCCCCTAGCAAAGACATTATGATCCGCCACTGACAAATATAGTCCAACTATTACTTCAGTAAGTAGGCGTGTGCGTTTTTTAAACGATTGGGGCGCATCCCCACCGCTCGCCATCTAATTTGGTGTTTACAGTAATACTTGTATTTTTGGAGAAATATAATCCATCAATTGCTTTACAAATATGTGGTATGTTGAACCCAACTTATGATGTGTGTTTACAGCTTCAGTTTATTACAATTCTATAGAAGCACATATCAACAAATTATTTTTTTTTAATAAATAGCACTATTGAGGCCAAAAAAGTTCTTATATTTGATACAATTCGTGCAAGTAAAATGTTCTTTCATCTTCGTTCACAATGAATTCGAAATATTCGAGGAAGATTCCATTACATTGTAAAAAAATTATAAATAACACTGAAGTAAAAAGAATGGTTTATCAAAATCATTATGCGAGAGAGGGAAAGATCATTAGAGCGTTAGGAATAAAACCTATCTTGCCTCCTTTATGCAATATTATTAGCGTGGATCCTTTAGAAATATTCTTAAAAAGACCTTTTGTACTTATCGCTCCATATCTTGGCAAATGTGGATGCAAGATTGGTGTCGCGAAAATGTTTAATCTTTTGCAACTAATCAAATCTTAATGCCGGTATATCCATTCATTCTAGCAATACTGATGTACTCGTTCCGTTCCATTCTAATTCCTCTTACAACTTCTGGCGTAGAGCCGATACCATAACACGTCGCTCGTCTGTTCTATAAGAAATTATAAATCACGTCTCGTACCATTGTTATTTAAGCTTGTGACACTATTTCATCTTGGTTCATGCTCGCTGCATTTCCTTCTTTAATAATTTTTTCGATTGTTCGATTGCACCGGACCTCACAAACATCCCTGCCACTCGCCATTTCTTGTGGCGTTTACATCGCAGCATGCATATAGCGTGTTTCAAAAAGAATGGTACATACTTTGATGTATTGTCTAAAAAGAACTCATATGAGGGTACATTCAATTCTCAAATGGCTATTGCGATACATTAAAAGGAAATATGCAGAAACGATTTGCGCTTCACGAAATTAGCAAATACTAGACAGACTCGTGTTTATTCGTCTCATGAGAATGGGTTCGTATTGCGAGACTCGACAAAATACGATTCTGTCTAGTCTCTGCTAATTTCGTGAAGCGCACGTTTCTCCAAGCTTACTTATTAGCGTTTTAAAAAGTATTTATATATAAGTTGAAATGAAGTTCAAGAAATGATCAATATTAATGGTACGAGGACAGCCTGAAAAAATGAAAAGTTTTCAGCCTAGCCCGGAAACGGGTATTGCTCAATGTGAGTTTATATGCTTTTTTCAACGATGCTTCCATCTCTTTATTCCATCCAATTGGTAGTTGGCATCTTGTTCTGCAAATTAGGCGTTTACGATTGTGATGACCTCCTCTTCCAATGAAAATTTCTGTCCTCTAAGTACAATTTTGAGCTTAGGAGGCCAGATCTAGTTTTAACACCAATTCGTACATTTTTGCCATGGCGTCCATTATAGTGTGAGACTGTGCATTGTTTCGTTGGAACAAAAGTCTTTTTCTTCAAATGTGGTCGTTTTTCCACAACTGCTGCTTCTATCTTGTTAAGTAATGATGCGTAGTATGCATCCGTTATTATTTTTCCTTTTTCAAGATAGTCGATTAACACTATCCCCAAAAGCAGTCGCCATATCATTTTCCCGGCCAATGGAACAGCCTTCGCTTTACATCTACAATTATTAATCGACGCCAAAATTCCGGCTTATTTCACTTAAACTGCTTTAACGAAACTGTAGAAATGTTCATCCCGAATGCGTCTCTGGTTCTGACTCCGCAAGCGCAACTCCCAACCCAGTCAGAGATCTCGCAGCCTCCACTTTCTTCCTAACCTTAATTTGAGGGTCGTCTAGCGTCATTTGCTGAATTTTTCTGATGTTATTGTAGTATATGTAGTCGTAGGTTTCGGCTGTCCCGTACGATCATCAACCATGTTGGTACGACCACCTACGAATTCAACTTCCTAAAATCTCCTGTAACAAATGATGGTGCAACAGCGTCCAACATGACTGGAGTGTTCAGAGTATCTTTCAACGCATGCGCAATTATATTAGCAGAATATTGTTCAGACTATCCTTGTATTACGTTCATACCAAGTTATCTGTTATCTTTATTTTTGGAATGACATTATTGCACTTCTATTCCGTTGCATGAAATGTTGTAGAAAGCAAAAGAGCTAAAGCATAATATAGTGGAACGAATTGACGGAGCCAAAAACAGCCACGCCCTAGTACCGATAGAAAGAGGCCCCATTGACAAGTATTTCCCTACCTCAGGTAGGTACAACGTTCCGACTTTTTTGTCTCTTATTTTGTTCTGTTGCACGCAATAGATTCTAATCAATTTCTACGTTGAATTCAACACTTAACATTATTAAAGCAGCGTAATATATTTTCTCCCCTTTTTTTTCTAATTTTAGACGAAAGACTTTTGGAATATGACATCGACAAGATCGTTTTCGAAGAAAAGACCCCGTACCAGAAAGTATTAATAGCACATTCTAAGACGTTGGGAAATATCTTGCTGTTGGACGATTTACAGAGTACGTTTTATTGATTTTATTAATTCCATTTGAAGCAGATTTCATTCTGTACTTTCCAGATATCTCAGAGGCGGATTTGATATACACGGAAACGCTGATGGCCCGAGGAAAGGAGGATTACAAGGATAAGGAAATAGTTATCCTAGGCGGAGGTGATGGCGCTTTGCTGTATGAGTTACTAAAGGAGAACCCCAAGAACGTCATCATGCTGGAAATCGATGACGTAGTAATGAAGGCATGCGGTAAATACATGAGATCGATCTGCGGTGACGTTTTGGATAAGAAAAGCGGTCCAAATTACCAGGTTAGCAACTTCAAATGTGACGTTTTGTCTTCATTCGAGGGAAATAAATTCATACTTCCTAACATACAGACTTCAATCTTCCGGAATTGTGCCTATTATGGGAACGGTTGAAGGTCAACATTTTCGGACTCCATAAGCTGCCTATCAAAATATTTTTAGATATACAGTGTGATCGACACGTAACAAACCAATGATCTACTTTGTAACCAACGTAATATGGGTTTCATATACGTTTCCTTCTAGCAGATTGCGAAATATTTATATTTAGCGTAGGTTTTTGCGAGACTAAATCGTGCATTTGGCTCTATCAAGGACATGATGCTAAACCGCCTTCGAAATATCCAGGTTATCTCGTACCTTTGCCATATTCAACCACCAAAAACGTATTTTTTTTAATGGCACTGTATACCATTTAATGATGCGTATGTCTATTATTTAAAGTAAAAGACATATTAACAGTGAAACGCAACTCCTGCACATTGGAGATTGTATCCAAATGGTTTCTGGTGTAAGTATTGTTCGGTTACCATGACAGCGATAAACAAAACATACTAACATCGCTGTTAATTCGAAACTTTGAGTCTTAAGTAGCCGATTGCGAAATGAATTCCACGAAAACATCTTAATTAAATGTATCGAGGTGGAAGAAAGGAAATTTGAACGTCCTCTGTAGAATGATGAATAAGTAGATATGCATTAAAAATTACAGTGAATATTATTATTTTTTAATTTTTTTGTTTATGTTTATATTACTTATTGTTATCTGTATGAACTTTTGTTAAAAGATTGTTTCCCTTTTTCTTTTTCTTTTTTTAAATGCATTGGCACTATGATCCTTTTTCTTTTCCTGCATCAGTAACGGTAACCAATTTACATTAACACCAGATACCATTTGGATGTAATTTCGAAATACAGGGCTCGCCTTTAATTGCAAGTAGCTGCTTGGAACAACTGAAGAATTTGTCTGTGGATGGTTATTCTTCATTGCTCAGCTTTAATTACAAGCGTTAATAAGAGGTTTTTTTTCTCACTTAAAGTTCTTCGCCTTTGGACTTTCTTATCCTCTTTGAAGCTCTCTTTGATTTTGAGTTAATTGATCTTCTAATTAGATTCTATGGGTTCTCTATCATCCTGATGAATTCTACATCCGGTTCTCTGAAACACTTCACTATCACCACAAACACTTAACTGACACTGTACGCACGTTTCGACAGCAATACTGAACTGGTTCAGTGAAGTGGTGAAGATGATAGCTTAGCTATCGAAACGTGCGTACAGTGTCAGTGAAGTGTTTCAGGCTTCCAGTGCCATAGTATCCGAGTACGTGATTTACCTCTGGTTCGTTGAATTCATACCCTGGGTGGTGGTCTCTCTGGTGGTTCAACTATAAACTGTACCAATGGGTTATTCAGAGCAGGGCCTCTTCCCCATGATTTATCCCATAGCTTTTGAAGGAATTCCGACATGGAGGCAATCCGCAGATCTTGGTTGTTTCTGCCATTTCTAACCTACCGTGGTGCTTGCATGATCAATGTTGCAACATCTAGCTCTGCACAACTTCCAGGGATTCTGACCAATCGCCACAGTTGACTACACGATGGCCACATAACTAAGGATGAGTGTCGATGAGGATAAATAAAGTAACAATTAACGCATTCGGTTACCGGTTGGTGATGAGGACCATTCGTGTCCTCGAAACGGTCGTCCCGAATTAATTAATTAAACTTGTGTGGTGCGGAGGTTGCCGATACTTATATGTTGTTGACCACTACTACGCCACAGTCCTTGCTGTCATTATTAACAATTAACGCTGTAAAGCACGATATTTTATTTCGAAAATATTTCCCATCACAGTTACACTTGCATTAATGCTAAACATATTTTTTTTTCGCAGATAATCGTTGAAGATTGTATGAAATCAATGCAGACTTTCATCAAAGAAGGTAGAAAATTCGATTACGTCTTCGGCGATTTAACGGATATTCCGATAACGGCGACGCCTACCGGGGAATTGTGGGACTTCTTCTTGAACATGTTGCAGCTTTCTTTTAAAATTTTGAAGCCAAATGGAAAATTTATGACGCACGTAAGTCAGGTGGCTACAATAAGCCGACATCATTTCTTGAATGTTAAAGAATGTGATTCTTACAGCTTTTTTCCTGCTAGTTCCGAATCTGCCTTCCGAATTGAATGAAACGCTAGAAATGTAGGTTTCTTTAGGTAAAAAATATGTTTCTATTCAACCTTCGCCCGTATTGTTGGCTTGTCTCTTTTAAGGCTCCAGCAGTAGTAAGCCTGCAGAAACTAGTTGCGCTTCCCGAAATTAGCAAAGACTAGACAGACTCGTGTTTATTCGTCTCATGAGAATGGGTTCCTATTGCCTACTGGTTTCTCCGAGAGTCGACAAAACACGAGTCTGTCTAGTCTCTGCTAATTTCGCACACGGAAAGTGTACTCGTTTCTGTAGGCTTAAGTAGCAGCCTTCCCTTGTAACGCCATTCAATTTGGCTGATATTTTAGTGAAATCTCTCACCATGTCCATCGCTCTTTTCGCCTAGATTGTCTGGAAAAAATCCTGATGTGAATGAACGAAACTAAACTACATCAACCGTGTGTACAGTTTTCAAATTTTTATTACGGAGAAAATTTGTCACCGCAGTTTTGACGAGCTGCCTCTTCCATCTTGTCTTCCATATTGTCGAATGTGGCACATTTCATTAGTTCTATGTTTTGGAACTCCGCAAATATCTTCTCTTTTATCTTGGCTTCATTGTGCTTCTTTATGAAGTTTTTCGACAATCCCATTATGATATGAAAAGGTGGCAGCAGAATTTTGTCCGAGTTCACGAGAGGCTTATAATCAGGAGTAAGATTATTTTGATTCCCGCTATCTCTTTCATATAGAAAACAGAAAAACTTCGTAGACCCAGTACTAGGGCTACAACTTTTAAATCTGCATAACTTTGCTATGAAATCTCCGATGGCGCTTTATCCAGTAATAGCTTCACGCTTCTTCATGTTGAAAGTATGAATAATGGGAATAAAAAGTGATTTTCGTGTCTATTATGCCTTCTTGTTTTGAAAATAATTGCTCCAGTCCTTGTTACATACTGCGGAATGTGCATATTCTGGTCCCATTGTCTAGTAAATTGCATCCATTAAGTGAGCCTTAAAGCTAAAAGAACTGCTTGATTTTTTGACAATTAATTGTAAGTCGTACAATTACATAAAAATGGCGGGAATCAACAAATTCTGATGGCGCATTCGGATTCAGCAGGTAAAATTACATAGAATCAGTGATAAATGTAATAAAATATCTATGTATCAAAAATGTTTTAACTCAATTTCAAATATTGAATTTTCCTCCATTTTAGGGTAACGGAACAAGTTCCGTGGAAGCTTTGAAAATGTACGAATCTCAATTAATGAAACTAGAACCCCCAGTCACAATAAATAAGTCGACTGCCTTCGTACCATCCTTCTACGAAGATTGGGTCTTCTACCAGATAAGCTTTGCACAGAAAGCTTAACGTTTTCTTCCTCAAATGTTCTGCCATCGAATAGCCATTAATTTACATATTTGTTACCATTTCAGGTAGTACCAACAGTAGTAATTAAGTGTAAAAAACAAATGAATATGCATAACGGAGGAGGCAACCGTTTAGACTTAAATAAGTGCCATTTCTTTCTAAAACTGCGTACCAATCAAAAAAAAAATTGAAATGATTATCTTTGTCGACTTTATTTTTATATCTACACATATAGCCTTCAAAACCTCTACCTGACTTCGCAATCGTTTATATTTAATCGAATGTTCGTTTCTTTTTTTTACAATATCACTCAGAGAACTTTGTATTTATGTATCATATCTATATATGTAAAAAAGTTTTAATCGTAAGTAATGCATTTATTACTACAGTCGAAGCGTATTTTGTGAAAGAGAGGGATAAAGGAATTGTCGAAGAATCATTGCGAGTGCGTACAACATTTTATGTATGTTACAGAAAAAAAATATATAGGTATGTAGTAAAATGGTGCTGTTTTAGTTTAATTAAGGATTATGATATTTACTAGAGAAAATTGATGGAGAGTGAACCTAGCGCCCATATTAAATAATTATACTTATTTGAAGTAGAATGTTCTCGCTATTCAAACATTTTTTGTTCGTTTTTTTTTTTTAAGAAATACTGATTTTTATTATTCATTTCGTGTATAATATTTCAAAATTAGATCCTTCTTTGCCGGTATTTTGTTGCTTATAGCAATCTTAATTTTATCGGACACTGTTAAGGTTACTTTGGCTTCCAATAGGGTTGCTATTGTTTGTATCTTACCTTGTACCTTAGTGACGTTTTTTCCTCTGAACCGGAAAGTAATATTACCTCCTCAGTATTTCAGACCTATTAATCTTCTCTCCACCTTTTCAAAGCTCGCAAAATCGGCGATTCTGTCAAGGTAGCGCCCGCTTTTGAAGCGTAGAGTTGTGTTGCGACTGCCTTTCTGGACGTTGCGAAGATGGTTTTGGTGTGAGCTTTATCAAGTTGATCTCACATCTGAGTGGATAAGTTTTCATCGTTAGGCAGGGCAAAACAGTGTCCCTCCCTAAATCGATCGAATTAAGGATCCTTCAGGGCTCTTACAGGCGACGTAGATCAATCGACTTTAAACAAGCGCTCAGAGATTAATTACTTAACGTTTTACTGGTCAATGTTTTTATTGTTTTTAAAATGAGCTATTCTGGCAACGGTGCAAGGTCATAAAATAATTTTTGATAATAGTACCGATGAAGATGAAGTAACTAGTTTGCAGAAAACGGACAATTTTTCTCAGAGAACATTGTACTCCGGTTCAGTTTAAGTAAGAATTTAGAATTTAAGTAAGTTAAGAATTAATTACCGAACGATCGAGATTTACCTTCCCCTACCTCTGAATTTAATAAAAGGACGTCTCCAGTTAATCTGAGCAGTCTACTTTCAATTGCTGAACACGCCTATACTATCTTTGTTAAGGAACAAATGAAGATTTCACAAAATTGAAGAATAAAAGAGAACTCGGGAAAGAGGGCAAATTGTTAGAAAACGATCCAACAAATATGACTGAATTATTATAATTTATGAGATTAAAAGCTTTACTTAAGCAAAAAGAAAATGCTCGGAACATATTTGATTTAATCTCAATGCTTCAAAATTTCATTTAAATTACCAAAAGTAACATATTCATAGGGATTTATTGTTTTATAGAGGTGTAGACTATTTGTTTCTTCAAATATAAAAGAGTTTCAGGAGAGAGAAACAAATAGCTAAACCTGAATTTTATCACCCTCGAATGGTAAGTTATCACATCTCATTATCAGCGACGGCGAGTGCTGACGTACACATATTATACAATGCAACGGAAACACACGAGAGAATTGGAGTCTTGTCGTTAACCTCCTATTTACGTCACCATCACCTGCCACCGCTTATTATACTTTACAATTTAAAAATTCATTTTATTTTCCAACATAGTCTCCTTTGAGATCGATACACTAGTTCAACGTTTTTCTATCTTTTTTATCCCATCTAAAAAAATAGGATTTCAACCCTGCAAAATGGGCCTTTGTTGGATGCGAAAGCAATCTTGAAGAAACAGAATTCTTTTCCTCGCCAGAGGCAGGGTGAGCATCGCAGCACCATGTTGCGAAAACCTCGGTCAATTAAGATGTCCACAGCCTCACTAATCTCATGCACTTTCAATCTCCGATCATTCATTACCGTATGGTGAATCCATCATTTTTTACGGTCTCCAAGCCAAAAATTTTTCATTTGGACGACCTGGACATTCATCATTCTATATCTATAAGATAAATGCAAAGTCCCCTTTGGTTTCAGATACAAATGTTTAATCACTACTCTATATTTTTCCATTGTTGTAAAATCACAGAAATTGTTCGCTTTGCTGTTATTTGCAATCTAAACGGAATTATTTCAATTCTAGCAACGCCATCTCTTGTTGATGCCAGATAATTATCGAAATCTCCCTGTACTTACTAACCCAAAGGAACTTTTAAATTAAATAACAGAAACAAAATGTAAAGGAATAGGATAAAGTCACTAAAAAATCATCATCACAATTTTGTAATAGAACTCTTTTTTTTTCATATAAATATATTTTTTTACAACTTACAATAAACTAAGTAGAAACAAAGTAATTCTTGGAATAAACAATTACTAGTTAGGCTTAGTCTCAAAGTCAACATTTTACAAAATAATTGCGCCTGCTCCTTTAAGATTCTACCTTTGTCATTTACTATTTACTTTTTACTCAACTTCCATTGGACAAGTACAAAATATATTTCACACCTCGCAATTCTATCGGCTAGTGTAGCCAAGTAAACTGTAAAACGCAGTCTGAATAATTATAAAACGAAAATATACCGAATACAAATGAAGATGAGAATATATCGAGAACCACTCTCTTATAAACTAACTTAAGAATCTATACAATAGAAAAGAAATATACAAATTCACTCTTGCAGACTATAAAAGTGAAGTGCATTCTCATCTCCGTTACAAAAACAAACAAATAAAAAAAAAGAAAATATTCGAGCTGTTCGACAAATAAAAGATGATGTACTCAAATGTAATAACCCCATTCTATTCATACATAAATGCATAACCTGAAAGAAATACTTCTGGAATGAATATTTGATACAAATCGTCATTCGTTATTAATATAATATTTGAAGGACACGACGATTAATTAATCTTTGAGAAATCGGGTACAACACTACGGTCAATATCCTTGAAATAAGGGTGAACAGCAATATTCTTCGACGAAATTCTTTTGACTGGATCATAGACGAGCATCTGCTTAAGAAGATCTAATCCTTGTTCGTCCATACCCTTCACGTGAGCTGCCAAATTATAATTGGTCCATTTAGGGAAGGTTGTTTGATAATCCGGGCATGATGACACCCCCGGCCAAGTCTCATCGGTCGGTGTCTTTAATACCCTGAAATTTAAAGAAAAAGTGCAATAAGGAAATTTGTAATATGCTCAAAATAATTATTAATATGCAGTATGAAGAAACTTATTGAATACTGTGTAAAAAAAATATTAAAAGTAACAAAACGGCCACATTGGAATATACGAGAGCTGTTTTTTTTTTTTTTTTATCTCGGATATGTTCAGAAGGCGACTGCGCATCTCCCCCACTATAATATCTGCCACTTGCAACGTCATTACGCCATTTACAACTGGGTTGCAAGCATGTAAATATGGCTGCTACAATTGATTTTCTCGCCAAATGCGAACTGAAGCAGGAGGGAATAGTGCAGCTGAAATTAATCGAAGAATGGGCCGAGTATACAGCGAAAACTTTATGGCGGAGGGTGTTGTGCGTGAATGGTGGAGGAAGTTTAAAGAAGATCGAGCCGATGTTCACGTTGAAAGAGGACAAGGACGCAAGTCTGTCGCATGTTCAAAGAGTTGACAAAATCGTTTGAGAAAAGCGTAGGTTTACTATCAGTGAGTTGAGTGTAGAATTTCCTGAAGTTTCAAGTGTGTACACAGTTGCGCTCGATCAGTTCCAAAGATGTTGTCTGATTCGCCGAATGAGATCAGCGCTGACACTTTTTGAAATCAATTATGACTGGAGATGAGACCTGGATTCAATATTGCACCCCCGAAACAAAACAACAGTCACAACATTGGATGCATTCAAACTCGTCAAACAAACATTTAACAATAGGAAAGTTATGGCTACAGTGTTTTGGGGCCAAATGGGTGTGTTGCTTGTTGAATTTATAGAACCGGGGCTACTATCAATGCAGCTGTTTATTGTCAGACTTTACATTCAAAGCAAAAGAAGAGGCATGTAAATTTTTTCAGTTCTTCTCATTCATGACAATGCCCGCCCTCACACTGCTGCTGTAACCCAACGACTTCTTGAACAGTTTCGATGGGAAGTTTTTGAACACCCGGCGTATAGTCCTGACTTAACGCCAAGCGACTTCCATCTCTTTCGTGAACTGAAAAAGTGGCTAGGAGGGCAGAGCTTCCAGAGTACAGAGGAACTTCAAAGCAACGTCACGGACCATCTCAACTCACTGGCGGCAACATTCTAAATGCATCAATCTTCACGGTGATTATGTAAAAAAGTAACCATATTTGTACATAACCTTTGGTGTTTTTATGAGCTATCGGATGTTGAAAAAAAAACAGCCCTCGTATTTGAAAATACACGATTACCGTTTTGTAAAAAGTAATACAAAATATGTATTTATTGGACTCCCGGCTGAAACGGTGTCGTTGTCGTTGTTGCTACAACGCGGTTTCAGCCCAGAAAAAAAAAAAAAAATGTAATTGACGATCACGGAAGCCTACGTTCTAGACTACAAAGTAAACGTGTTTAAAAAATTTAGGAAAATGAATTTGTTGTAACGTAAAGCAACATTACAGTGGTCCTTATAAAATATATAGCATGCATTTCTACGCAGGCTACATATTTTTAATGCAAGAAATTAATATTAAAGAACATATAAGGTTTGTTTCCCTTCTACATTTGAACCGTTCTCAATGGGTCGCCAATGCAAATCATGGTAATAGCTAAAAGGTGTCCCAGCATGAACTTGGAGATTTTAATTTTATATTATTTGTAAACACTGTCACTTTGAAGGTTTATATTTGACACACGTCATCTACAAAGCTAAAAGTTTCACCTTCGAAGAACGCATAAAAATTGTCCAAAGTTATTACGACAATCCTCGTTCTATTATGAACACTATTTGTTTTTGTTCTAAATCATAAGCTTAGTGATAGTACAATTAGCAGTCTAATTGCAAAATTTGAGGGGGCTAGTTCTGCTTGCTATCAAACCATTACGAGAGCATGATATTCGTTTCGCTGAAAATAGCGTTAGGGCGAGCCCGAAAGTCCAAAGACTTCAAACTAGTCATGGGTCACAGCAATTGGCCATTTCAAAATCTTCCCTGCAACAAATTATGAGAAAAGATCTTCGACTGCATGCAGACTCAAGAACTGATGCTTGTGGGCCAACAAAACCGCCGTGTTTGCCGATTGGATCTTAAAGCAAACTTGAACTTTGTAAACGAATCATATCCACCGACAAACCCCATTTTCATTTGGCGAGATTGTAGAGGAACCATTGTATCCTCGTTGTGTGACCGTTTGCTGTTTTCGTCCCAAGGCGTGCTTGGTCCTTACTTTTTTCAAAAACAGTAACTGTTAATGATGAACGATAGTGACTAACTTTTTATGGTCTCCTCTGGTAGATATGGATCTCCGTAACCTTTTCTTCCAATAAGATAGCGCTACTTGCTACACTGCCAGAGAAACTGTAAATTTATTGCACGAAAAATTTCCAATACATTTTATATATTTACTGCAATTAAAACTGTTCCAATCAATGATTAAAAATACAATGCCTAACGGCTTTTATAGTATGTAACGTTTATTTGAAATCTCACGAAAGCTGAGGTGTTTATGTATAGTAACATGATAAATCAGACAAGCTCTAGATATAAATAAATCAAAAATTATAATAATTTAATATAAATAATAAGAATAGCAACTTTTTTTTAGTTTCATATAAGCTGTATTACCCAAGTAGAATGCAATGTTTCCGTATCTACTCTGCCAGACTAACAGGCAACCAAAACTACAATGGAATCGCTTGTACATACGTTTGACATGGAGACATGTTGCTAACAGATAAGGTGAAGTAGCTGAATTGATATTATTAACTCTTAACTACTAAATAAACATTACTTACCGGAATATACGAAACAGTTGGTCAATTTCGGAATCCCCTTGGAACAACGCCCTCTTAGTTGTCATTTCTGCAAAAATACAACCCATTGACCATATATCAATGGGGCATGAATATCTCGGAGACCCTAAAAGCACCTCGGGCGCCCTGTACCACAATGTAACAACTTCGTGAGTGTAGATCCTTACGGGAACCCCAAAAGCACGACCTAGACCGAAATCAGCAACCTGCAGATGTATCGATTAGCATCAGAAAATGTATTTTATAAAAGTTCTTCACCTTGATTGTTCCATTCTTACTAATCAATAAATTCTGCGGTTTTAGATCTCTATGTAAGACACGTCTTCTATGGCAGAATAAAATTGCTTCGTTTATCTGAAATAAGTAACTCTTAACTAATTTTGGATCCATCACCTTGTTTCGCTCGATCTTATCGATATATTTTTTTAAATCCATCGATAGATATTCAAAAATTAAATACAATCTAAAATACAATCATGTTTATTGAGATATAAGTTAAGTCGACGTTTACCTAGCTTCCTCCATCAAAACGTCTTCTAACGATACAATATTCGGATGTCTTAATTCTTTAAGCAAAGATATTTCTCTAATCGCAGTCGATGGTACACCTTCATCTTCTAATTCAAGTCTGATTTTCTTCATAGCTACTAACCGGCCAGTTTTTATATTTCTCCCTTTGTAGACAACGCCGTAAGTACCCTCGCCTATTTTCTCGACTTTTACAAAGTCGTTCATACTAGCCATGTCTTTCATGGTGGCTCAAATTAAAAAAAACCTCCCAGCTATTAAAAATGAATAAAAAACAAGGTTAATAGCATCGTTGGAGATGGTTAAAATTGAAGGAAGTATACTTACGAAGGTAGAAAATTCGTTGAATAATATAAAATACTAATTTCCGGAGGGCGAATCGCGATTTGAAGAAGGATAAAAACCGATTCTTGGGATTCCTAACGTACAAAACTGTTTGAAATCAAAATGGTGAACTTTCAAACAAGCAAGCACATTCGTCTGCCAATGGACAGGTGTTTCGCTTTACAAATTGTTTGAAATTCGTCGATGTGATTGGTTGATTTTTTATTTCTTTTTAACAAATTGATCGCATATAGGTTTGTCTCATTTGTACATCGAAGGGACGTTCCCGCCAATCAAAATTTTTATGCTTTTAAAAAGTAGATATCCCTCAATTTTCTATTAAAATCATTATTTAAATATGCTGTTTTAATATTTTGGCAAGGCTAACGCTTTCGGTTATACGTTGAATAGAAATACATGGAATAGAATCGGACAAACACGAAGTCGAAGGTAACCGCATCGGACGCCACGATTTAAGAGCGAAATTGATAACAACTTTGACTTTTTTTGTGTTCTAATAGGGTGATTTTCTGTAACTTTTTCCTCTAATAGTTTTTTGTACGTTGCTTCGGAACAATACTCTCGACTTCCTTTTTAAGGTAGAATAATCTTTCCTGTTTAAGGTTATACCTGGAATAGTGTTAGTCCAGGCTAAGCTAATGTACGATGTTCCCGTATGTTGACAATTTGACAAGCATTTCGCTTGTAAGGATGAATTTAAGTTAGGGATGATCGTTATTTTTCAAGTTGATTTCAAATTAAATCAATTTCGCGCTTAAATCGTCGCGGCCGGTGCAGTTTCGTTCGACTTCGTATCTGTCCGATTCTATTCCATGTATTTCTATTCAACGTATAACCGAAAGCGCTAACCTTACCAATATTTTAATACTGATAAGTTTAATAACACATCGAACAATGCCTAGAAACAATAACCAAAATAATGCTAATATAGCTGCTTATGGGCCTCACGCATTAAAATAACTAAGATTGCTCAAAAGTAGACCCTTGTAGGTGATCCACAGCAGTTATCTTAAAATTTAATGAGTACCAGAGATGGGCAAGATAGGGAAATTGCCTAAATTTTGCAATTCGATTAGACAAATTCGTGTTTTGTCGACTCTCGGGGAAACCAGTAGGTTTCGAACCCTCTCTCATTAGGCGAATAGGCACGAGCATATCTAATCGCTGCATTTCCCCCATCTTACCCATCGCTGCTAAGTAATGCCAACATTATCTTGTTATTTTCGTTGTATTAAGGATTTTTTGAAAAAGCAATAAAGGACATATTCAACAATTACTTAACGTGTTTATTACCGGAACTACCAACTTAAATCGCCCGCAAAATTTAAAAAACACGAAGTGTTATTTATTACTTTTCGCTAAATTTCTCTTTGTAACAAAACAATCAAATGAATACAATTCGCCAACAAATAACAGAACAAAATGAAGTATTATGCGTCCGCTTTCTAGTCGTTTTCTAAAATTCATGGATGAATGTGTGGACGGTACTCGATAAACAGTGCCCTCTATCGGACGATTTGTTCCAGTTTCGATTTTTCAGTTAAAAGTCTTGTTTTATTTTGAATTTATTTGGTGAAAAGAAGAAAATGAACACACACGAGAAGATTAAAGAATGGGCTAATACTCTAGGATACCAAGGAGTTATCTCTGATTCTTTGATAAGGTAATTAGCACATCAAAAAAAACAATTTAAAATTTTATAATTAATTTCTTTTTGTTTTTTTGCAGGATTAGTAACAACCCTTTAACGTCTGTAATTTGGTGTCAACTATTATCACAAGTGAAACCGAAACAGGAATCACGAAAGATTAAACGTGGCAATCTAATAGCCCGCTTTGAAGCTAAAGACACATCGTTTCTAGTATGTATTGTACAGATCTTTGGCATTAGTATTTAATAATAGTATCCATCGGCTATGGCACAAATGCTTTTAGCCACTGCAACCTTACTAGATCTATTGTAATAAAATGTCCTTATATGTGTTAGAATAGGTGAAAGCTCTTAATAAACCTTAATATTACATTACAACCTTCGTCCTTCAGTTCAGTAGATGACAGAAGTCATTTACTGAAATTGCAACCGATCTTTAGCTTTTTCTAGATTGAATAGATGATATTTTAGGGTTGCATAACTTGTCAGAAATTTCGCCAGTAATCTAAGGTCCACTTTGTTGAACGATCGCATTACTTTTGCTGTCTTAGGTGACCCCGATATGAATGCTTTCGCCTGTCTTTGTCCTGGAACATTTTCCCAGTATGAGATCTTTTGTCCTCCCATCTTTAATGACTTGTTTTACATGGCTCTCTTGTAGGCCACAGAAGGAGTTAGGACCGATGAAGGGCATATTAGCTGCTTCTCGAGCCAGCTTATGTGCCTTCTCATTATCTTCAATCCCTTAACGCCTTGGTACCCACCCCAAAGTAAGGTGGTTTTTGTGACCCAATTGCCTTAAATTGTATGCGTATCCATGAATTAAACCAGATTCGTATGTGTAGGCCTTGATAGCCTTTAGAACTGCCTGACTGTCACCGAATATAGTTATGGTTGCGCCTCGTATCCCTGTCTCGAGGTTCTTTATGATGCACAAGTTTAAAGCAGAAATCTCTGTGTAAAATATGTTGGTGTGGAGTCCCGTAGGCTCACTAAAGCCTATACCTGTTCCAACACCTTCTATTTTTAGCCGTCCATGTACCATGCCACCTTTTTTGCTTTGAAGCTGACTGAATGCCCTTATAAGGCTAATCAAAATTATATTGCATAGCGGTCATGTGCTTTGCAATGTGCATCAGATAATTTATGCTGGGATCTTCAAGGATTCTGAGATACCTTTTAAGATCCCCAGGCTGCAGGACTTCCAGTACTGCTATGGCACACGTGCGCATCACACCTGTGATGTTGAGACAAGCAAACCTCTGAATTTGTCGAAGCTACTGTTGCATCGTTTTCTGAGTTGTTTTTGGTAACCGAACCAAAATCTTTGGCATAATTACATAACTATTTTCTCTTGTAGAATAAATCATTTGGTTATCCTATAAAAGAACTAGATCTGTGGGAAAAGAAATGCAAGTTACAACAGGATATTGAGGACATTAAGGAATATATTAACGATAAAGAAAATGTATCAAAGAAATTTTCTAACGAACATAAAATTATAGGTAACGTAACGTTGTTCTTTATAATGATATTTCAATAATTCATATTTATGACTTTCATGTAGCAATTAAAAGGAGGAATATCAAAGATAAAATTAAGGAAAACGAAACCCGAGCATTTCTCTTAATAAAAAAATCGGAAGCATTTAAAAAAGAAATTGCTGAAGTTGAAGAGAATATCACATTTTTTAGGAATTTAACTCCAGTAGAAGCAAGTGAAACGGAACCTGATGTTGGTGTAAGTAAACAAGTACCCTTATTAAATTGTTTTTTTTTTTATAATTTCCTTTTTTTTGCAGGATCGGTTAAGAAAATGCGTCGAAAAGATAGAATCGTCACTTGTAAAAGAGGAAATCGGAGCACCAGCCTGTCCCAAGAACAACTTATTCCAAACACCACAAAAGTCTGCACTGTCAAGCATTTTCGTCACATCTGACTCTTCCGTCGAGTACCATTCGCAATGTGTCGAGTTTAAAAAAGAAATCGTTAGTGATGTTCAATGTCTAGAAGATAAAGAACTATTAAAAGATCTCCAAGCGATTCTCTATAATAACGATTCGCAAAGCATCTTGAACGTTATAGTGAACGATGTTGATATATTGAAAACGAAGTTGTTAAATGTAATAACGACTAAAGCTGTACTTGAGAAGTAAGTTGAACAAAATCTGTTTCGAGTATTTTGCTTTAATATTAATTAATTAATATAAGTTACAAAGCCATCAATCAACGATTGATTCAATGTTACCAACGATGTCATAATTGTGGTGCCTATCGATCATTTAATAGTATTTAAGGTTGGCCGGTTTAACCGGACTTCTGTGATCTATAAATGCAAAGCTAAGCGTTTTGAGGTCTCTTGGCTCTTTTGGTTTGATTCTCTGTCTGGAATTTGTTTTTGATCTTATCACATATTACAAGGAGCAGTTCATCATTTAGCTTTCGAAAATGTCTGCAAATCTAATCATCTTGTGATGAGGTGGTAATTGATCCTCGGCTACATTTACTCTATTACAAGCAAGAAGGGGATTTGATGAGTTCTGCACCCTCTCTAGCCGTCAGCATCGAAGTTGTGGAAATTCCTTGGAGTTGCCCAGTTTGGCAGGTTGTCCGGGCCTAAATGCCTCAATCGTTCTCTTCGTCTAAAATTCCTCACTCGTCCGAAAACAAACAGCTGCTCATTCCCGTTTGACGACCATCACAACGCATGGTGTATTAGCATGGGCAACAGCCGCCGATCTTCAGGCTCACCCCGAACATACTTTGTGACGAATTCCAAATCCTATTCTTACAAGAACATTTCCGCGAGATGTCTAGGATTACTTAGGAGAGAGCGAGGAACTCAACTAATCCACTTCTGGCCCGCGAGGTAGACCGACTGCAAGATCGCCTTCTACTCCGATGTGGTGTAGTTAGAATCCGGGGCATTATTTTCTAAACGGTTTTCCTCTGTGAATGAAGAACGCTAATAGGATGACAGCATCTAGAAATCTGGACATTGAGAATTAGTCTGTCTCAAATTGCTCGGTTCTAAAAGAATGAGATCACGGAATGCATGCAACGTTAACATTATAACTCTCAAAGACGCTTGTGTCATTTGAGAGTTTTGCCCGATTGTGCTCTGCGATGAAGATTTTAATAAGTATATTTATGTATGAAAAGTTAGGACCGTTCGGATATTTACATATTGTAATTTTAATTCATATGTTTGTGGTGTATCACTTTTATCCATTTTATGCCAACACTAGACCCATAAGTATCGTTAACACCATCTTTGTCACTTTCTGTAGCATCTATATTAGACTCCTCAACTTTCAAAGTACGTCGATCCCTTATTAAGTCCGTTTCTTGTAGTTCCTTCTCAAACTCGGCCTCGGGGCCAATCATCATCGTCATCCACATTATCATCATCAGGAGGAATGTAATTCCGGTCTAAAGTATAGTCGTCGCTATCAAAAACCGAGGAAATTTCCAGAAATCTCCAGAAAACTCTGGAGTTGAGGTAGCTCGGATTGGTATTAAAGAATTATCGTCTGTATCGTTGTCCCTCTTAGCGGCAGAATCTCCTTTAACATAAACATGTTCTATTCCTGAATATTTTATATTTGGAAGCTTTTCTTCTAAATTGCTTAGGAAAGGAACTATTATTCACCTATGCACTAGGTGTACACTACATAAAGAAGGAAGCTAGGGTTGAGATAAAGTATGAAACCTAGCAAATACCTTTAAAACGGAAACGATAATATTAACGAAACCTTGCAAGTAAATGTAAAAATGGATAATACATATGATTTTGAATTTTTTTCTTGTTACTGCACTTTCGGTTTAACCGAATGTACAGATTTTTTAATTTAAATTGGACAGCCTGTATATTTTTGTAGATTATAATAAGACGTTTTTCCGGGTTCGTCCATATTAGTTTTCTGTAAAAAATGGAAAGATAAAGCAATTCACATTTACTGAACAATTAAAATGAGAATCATGTTATATAAGCAAAATTCCTTTGATTCCCGTGATTTGAGATGACCCCAGAGGAAAACAATCTAACGGACTAGGGTGCAGGCCACTCAGTGAATTCTCTATGTTCAGCCCATAGATTTGGAAAAGTACCATCCAAAGAATTCCTAACACGTCTCTCATAGTGGCCCATGGAAGACGCTACTGAAACCCGGTTGAACCCAAAAATTTGGAGGTAACTGCCCATTTTGTTGAAGTGCAGGAATAATTTGGTTATTGAATGGATCCAAATCCCCATTCAAGTTTCTGACTATAAAAAATCGACCTATAAACCCTGTCTTCTACAATTCCCATTCAAATATTCAACCTTTGTGGATGTTGAGTATGGGCTCTCTGAATCCAGTGAAGATCCTCATTAGTCCAATATCTTGAAAAATGTTCGTTGTACGTTACAAATTTCCATGAATCTTTCGCAGTCAGTGAAAATCATCATCTGCTAATTGTCGAATCAAGTACACTTTATAATGGCACGTTTCTCTTTTTTAATATTTTTTCTACAGAACGATGACTTATATCATGGTTTTTGTGCCAACATTGTAGTTTGAGGTGGTTTTTCTGATTCAAACAGCTTCGCTAGTTGCGGTATGCGGTCTTTCAACTTTTGACAAATTTTTAATCGTTCGAGTCATGCTAAAACGTTTTAGTGTTTTACTAACAGCTGGATGTATTATAGCATTTGTTTCGGGATGCAAATCATAAAAAAGATAACACACTTCTTCATTCTAAACGGTCGCCCAAACCGATCATCATTTTTCATTTAAATGCAACATTTTCAGACGAAGAATTGGTAATTAAATAAACGTGAATAAATAAACTTGACGGTTCCTCAACAACTACCTAATAGATGGTAGACGTTTATTTCTATTCATAAATAAAAATCAAGTTACCTATGCTTATTTCCACACTAAATGTGCTTCACTGATAGAGTTACTAAAACCAGCATGGACGAATCCGGAAAAAATAAGATCTATGATAATCTGCAAAAATATACAGGATGTTTCATTTAAATAAAAGAGTTACAGTAATAACAAAAAAGTTCGAAATCAGGTGCATTATGCATCATTACACTTATCCGCAAAATTCCATCAATATCATCGTTTCCGTTATTATATTTGCTTGGTTCCATACTTTATCCGAACCTTGTACAATGAGTGCAGTTTTCAATTGATATTTTACCATTTACAGGATTCCCGAGAAAGATGACGAAGTCGACAGTGTCATGGAAGTACAAGCTAAGCAGATAGAAAACGAACTGTACTCATTGAAATATTCCAAAGAGATTAGAAGACTGAAATCTTCCATAAAAAGTAGAGAAAAATCTATCGATGTAAGCTTAAAAAATCAGTTCATACACTTTCGCAATGGTAATATGTTCAACCTTAGGCATGTCTTAAGAAAATGGATATAGAACCTTCGCGAATTCTCGAAATTCGTGAGTTACACCTTTTGCAAAGGAAACAGATCGGTTTAGAAGCGTTTTGCGATTGCACCAAAAGACTGATAATAGACGGCAGACTCGTAAAAGATGCTAGAAGACAATTACGGCATATTAACGCTAATATAGCCAAACTGCAAGATAAATGGGTAAGTATAAGCTATGTAATATTTTAATCAGCTTTGGCTACGTTTATTAGTTGGTTCTTAACTTCACTTTTAAATGTCAAATTCGACAAATTACAGAATTTTGGAAACGGAAACATATTCGACAGAATAAAATCAAAAGACGCAAGCCGATGTATTTAATATCGTTTACCCTACAGTGTATTTGTCAAATCTGATTAACGACTGCGGGCAGACAGGAATTGTCATGGATAAATGAAATGAAAAAAGTGGAACCACCTTAGATGTGATCATTTATATTTCTTGCTGGTTGCTTCTTGAATGATTTATTATTTACTTAAACCACGTACGACCAAGCGCCGCTGCCAGCAGATGTACTGTGTGGCAGACTTACATAGATCTAAAAAGAGAGATGGGGAGTTCAATACCTAGCTTTGATGATAGGAATTGTTACAGTATCTAATTAATAAATTAGATTGGATTACTACCCAGGGTGGTTCTTGACCTGTCCCACTGCGACCTTTTCAGATCTATTGTGGTTCCTTTTTCATTAAACCAATTACATTAGCTTTCCTTTCTTTGCTAGATTTAGCAGCCTTGTGAGCGATCCCTCTACACAGGTTTCGACTTTTGGGTATTCCGAGCCCATTTCTGAGAGCTGCACAATCGCACAGCACATGGACGGCAGTCTATTCCGTCTGGCAGAATCTGCAAGTTGTTTCCTCTGTCAGGCCCCGATTGCTCATGTGCTTCTTGAGCATACAGTATCCTGTTAGCAGGCCCACTATTGTTCCAACAAACTTCCTATCTCTCCGCTGTGAATATAGGCCTGTGTCTAATCAGAAATTGCTTGGGCTGTCTCTGACCTGGAATGATCTTCTGACCACCAGTTTGAGATTTCTTATCTTTGCATTGTTTGTCGGTTGCATTTACTACCGTATATGCCATTTCCACCGCCATCCGCCTTGGGCAATTTTCTGCTCGGACTAATTCGTCTGCCTTTACGTTCCCTCGATATCCTTCGTGTCGTGGTACCCAGGCTAGGGTCACCTTAGTTCGGCTTCCAAACCTATTGAGTGCATTCATGCAGTCCCACACCAGTTTCGAATTTGCCTGTGTGGAGGCTAGCGCTTTTATTACTGCTTGACTCTCTGAATAGATAGCAATAGATCGATATTTATCCCGACTCCGAGTCCATTCTCTGTCTTTGAGCCGTTCTTAATATATACGTCAACCATCATTTGAATTCCATTTTAAACTATCAAATCTAGTAGGTGCCGTAGAATACGGCGTATGACGAGGATAATAATTGTTTTTCGTTTAATAAATTTATTTCTTGACATCTATAGATTTAGACCAGCGATGTTCCAACTTTTCTATTCCATTCAAATAACGGGATTAGCCGAACCCTGCAAAATAGGCCTCTGTTTCGGCATTCTGTCTGTTTGACGTGAACCGCTTCCTGTTAAGCCATTAAACCAGTGGTAATCATTAAAGGTGCATGGTCCTTATAAAAATTTCTGCACAGGTTATCTTCTCGAAAAAAAAAAGAAAACGAATCACTGACCAGTATTGTTCTTTTTTCATGATTCTACTAAATATTACTCAGTTGGTGGCTTCAAACAAGGGTACTTCTCATACCATTCTTGTAATACACTTTTACGAATATCCGTCCATATGTCCATAAGTGGTCGCGTTATAAATTATGTAGATTGGATGTCTAACCTCTGAAGCTGAATAAGGAAACACGACTGAAATTGCTTCCTTTGATACATCCATGACTTCGTTCTTTTAAAGGCTTTACGAACGACTCCTCGCGTGATCGTAATTTACACTACTTTGGTTGAAATGTCCTTTACACTTTCTGAAAAATTGTCGAAATATTTATTAGACGCTTGGAGATCGATTGGACCTAGAATTCCTGCAGTCGAGCTTCACATGCCTGTTGTTCCAAAATTGTAGCAATTGCTTTCAACCTCTGTCCAAGTAGGACTTACTATTTTTTTTTTATGTTATTTGAAGCTCAGGGCTAGTACCTGCCTGCTGCAATAGATATAGCCCTAACTAGATAATTTTTTTCTTAAATTAGCAATGCAGTTTGATGCCTAACTGATTTTGTGCGTTCGGCGAATCCCTTAGCTAGTATCTAGGCTTTCGCACTCTTCAATAATTTCCGAATTGGAACCGTGTCATTGTAGCCGCTTCTACGGACGTTTCGTCCTCATTCTTACCAGACATCTTCAGGACTGTTACTGCGCACTGATCAGTGTACAGCAGCAGCCTTGAGGGCTTAAACTTAAACAATGTTGACCCTATAAAGTTTGATAAATTAAATTATTTGCAGGTGGACAAACTGAGAAATATCAACTACAAATTTGAGTTGTACAAAAAAATGTACAAAACGATGCTATTCTACCGCGAAGAAACGAAAATGATAGTAAAAAAATTGAGTCAATTCACCACCGACTTGAACTGGACGTTACCTTTGACACACAATCTGCATTCGAAAGAGATTGAAATATTTATGGAATTTCCATTAGAGTATAATAGGCGTATTAACACAAGGTATAAATTAAAATTTGTCAAAGGTAATTTTTGTGAGCGTTTCAAATTTATTTTTTAAGTGATGGACCTTTATATATTAGAGATATCATGAGGGATGTATCTGTCGACGTTGAGAAGATTAATTCGAACACTTTACATACTCTGTTACTTCTAATAGATTGTCCGTATAGCGCACCTGAGACATTATTTTACAGTCTATGGGAAAAGAAGATGAAATTACATATACAGAAGTCGCTCCAGAAGACTGTTAAAGTGTTTGATTGTAAAACTTGTAAGTGTCCGCTCTTGAAACGGGTTCTTTTTTTAAATACACCTTCTGAATTATTATCAAATTTTGTCTGCTTCTAGATACTTTGGATGAACTTGAAAAACGAGAATCGTTTGTGAACTATGCAATTGAGAAGTTTAGCGAGTTAAAAAGAAAAGATTCTACCAAATCTGGCAACGAAGATGTGAGTACTATACGTGAACTTTCAAGGCTCTGGTTGGAATATCCATTCGTAGATTATGTATCGGAAAATAGATTTTACGAAGGAAAAAATGTTAAGCATTACCAAAATGTGTATAATAAGTTATTTGATTTATTGAATAAGGAATAATTTGAATTATTTTTGTGCTTTTTTTGTAATGTTTAATTATTTGTTTTACTGGTTCTTTCCTTTTGTTATTAAAAAGTGTACGTTAAAATTGTTGACTTATTTTATCCTTCTATTTTTTAATCTTAGATTATTGAAGTTAAAGTTGCTAATTTGCACTGAACTATATTCGGTATGATACTAATCACAGAAGTGTAGTTATTTTAGCTCAACAAAAATGAATTTTCTTCGATTTTTGTAGTGCTTAATATGGAAAAACGAAATAAATTTTAAAAATTAATTGCTATACGTTCATTTTATTTTTATACACGTACCCAAACTTAATATTGAAGGAAGAAGTTAGCTCAATTTTTAAATAAAATTTTATATTTTTGTTTTAATTTTTAAAAAATTAAAGGAATTTGGGAATTTTTAATTCATGTTGACGACACTGTTACCGTATAACAAGCCCAGCCCCATTACCCTGAGAAATTAGAAGAGATTTAAATTTTTTTAGCCAGTCAAATCGCTATGCTAACTATGTGATTTCTTCAAGAACAAACCTAAAGTCGATAAAGTATAACAACAACGAATTACTTCCGGAATATCATATCGAGCGGTAAGGCTAGCGCCTTTGGTTATACGTTGAATAGATTATACATAGAATAGAATCGGACGAACACGAAATCGAACGAAAGCGTATCGGAACATTATTAACTTTTTTCCCCAAATTTTTTTTTATAGGCTTAGTTTCGCCGGTAAGATGTTGGATTCCATCTTTAGGTCACGGGGGATAATATCGTTAAGGGTGGGGATAGAACTTTTTGTGTTCTATCGACATTATTTGCAATAACTTTTTCCTTCAATGGTCTATTGTATGTTGCTTGGTAAGGATATTTTCGGCTTCTTTTGTGGATAGATTAATTAAATAAATATTCTCTCCTGCTTAAGGTTCCGAGTAAAATAGTGGTAGTACCGGCCAAGTTACATGTACAGTGTTCATGTATGATGAGAATTTGACAAACATTTCATTTGCAAGGATGAATATAAATTGGATATTGGCGTTATTTTTCAGGTTGATTTCAAATTAAATCAATTTCGCGCTTAAATCGTGGCGTCCGATACGTTTTCGTTCGATTTCGTGTTTGTTCGATTCTATTCTATGTATAATCTACTCAACGTATAACCGAAAGCGCTAGCCTTACCTATCCAGCAAATATTTCTTAAAATTTTAAAATTATCACTGATTGGGACATCTTTCTTAAAGGCGATGCTTCGAAAAATCTAGAGAGATATTATTAAATAGAAAGTACCTTTACAATTAAATAAATCTGCAGAAACTTTTTGCCAGGCGCGGGTGTCTATATTTCTTCTTTAAGATACGTTTCTTTGTAATTGAGGCGTTCTTCAATACAATTTGGACAGTTTTTTATCGTATTTTTTGATAGAATTTGTTAATCCAAATTGAACCTTTTTTGCCAGTGAGGCCATCAAGCTGGTAAACTTTTCTGGTGTCTACAACAATATTTAAATAGAGTCCAGCACTTCCAGTACCCGCCAAACCTCCAGCACTCTTTGTACTAACGCCTCTGTTTTCGTTTGCCATTTTTGTCCGCTTCCGTTTGTTCCTTCTTTATTAAGAAAAAACGGGACAATTATTAAATACACTGACAATCAAACAATGAGAGTCCGACACGACCTGCGTACTATTTCCTTAACCTACAGTCCCCTAACTGTTCTGAGATGGCGCTATTATATAATTCGTTTAGCTGATAAAACAAGAAAAAGAAACTTTCTCGAAGAAATTTATTTAAATAATATTAATCTACTTTAATGAAATTTCATATAATTAGCGCTTCCCCAGTTCGACACCATCTTCACTCATTTCATGTATCGGTCAAAAAAATTAAAGACGGGTTAAAGTAAATTTATTTATTAAAACTGGAATGCGGTAAATTCTGTAAATAATTATGTTGTATTTTCTACATAATATCAATTACACGTAGAAATGTGCTCAACAGAAAACCCGATTTTAATATGCAGCTATATTCAGGGCAGTGCAATCACCGCGAATCATTCGAAATCGAAGGCGCCTGCATCCGGACGCCAACATTTTCAAAAACATATGAACGAAAATTCACAATTTTCATTTCGACAGCGTAACAGTTAGTTTGTAGGTAAAGAACAAGTCGGCGTAAGATGGAAAAATCGCGCGAGAAAGTGTTCTTTCGCAAAGGTAATTCAGCACAATACGATAAGCTAGTAATTCGCAGCTTCAGGTCGACTAATTCCTCTCAAGTGTCTTTTGCAGACAGCTTACCCAACGTGCCGAAAACCATAGAGAAAGAGAAGCCGCGACCGAGAAGCAGGAGCGTCTACACGAGCAAATCGCACAACAGCGACGGTTCAGGAAGTAATCGCGAATTGAAACAGTACGACATTTATCCGTGGATATCCAGGGCTATATCGAAGAATCTCTACGTGGAGGAATACAATGTGAGTTTGGTTTTCCGCCGCTTTCTTTGCTTGGAAGATTAATAAATGAACACTTTCGCGGACAACTTCTGCATATGCAGCCGTGTTGATTCCCTTTTCTCCTCATGGAATTTTGATCTGTCCGTGAAACTATTAAAATATTGGTAGATATAATCAATTTTTAAAATGAGAAATTCGTAAAAAATTTCGAAAAAACGCCTTCAGTTCAATTTTTGATAGATCTCACCAATATTTTTGTACCTGATGACGACACTAGATCTAAACTTCCCTTAATATTAGAATAACATTAATTTTCTTGTTCGTAACAAATTCCTTCAATTTCAACAGCATGACGTATGGCATGAAGATAGTGCAATGGGAGGTCCTTCGGTGACACCCCATGGCATCATAACATTGCGCCTGCACGATAGAGTCAGGGTGGATATCTCATTGGACAGAGCTATACGTGTGGTAAACATGAGAAGTGGCATAGTCTTGTCCTTGAGTTCTTCGGGAAGTTCGGCCGCTTTAATACATCCTAATGGAAGGGTTTACCAATACGGATCGAGAGTCGAGATTCTGGCCAATGACGCTCAAGGAAATAACAAGTAGCTTTAAATTTTTTGTGCAATGATAGATCAATGCTTTCATAAATTGTGCTTTTCGAAGGTACGCGAAAATGTGGTACAAAGGAGTTAGTTTCACCAGTGATCAGTGCGCCTTGGTCTATTTGGTGGATTCAGCCGGAACTAGGACCACTACTGACACCTTTTCGGATCTCAGTGGTGATTTTTCTTTGACCGTCTTCTATAGCGATAGCCAATATTCGGATCCATCGATGGGTGGACCCAATCTGATTAGTGAAGCTGTTTCTTTGCTACATTCGTCTAGTTTTTGGATAACTGATGATGGAACTGATAACTGGATCATCAATAATGTTCGCATATCGCAGACTGCGGATGGTCTTGTTCGGTAAGTCTAATTTTGTGTTTCTGTTCTATTTTCTTTTTTATTAATGGTTTGACATTTCTCTGAAATTTTCCGACTAAAAAGGTCCGTAGATACTGTGTGTGTACAAAATACAACGAATAAATCATCAAACTTGTTTCCTGACTGCTCTTGATTTGAAACCACTATTAAGCTTAAATTTGGTGATATGGCTTAACTTTTTGGGTACAATAGCTTAGTTGTAGAGTGAAAGGTGAACATGGGATAGATTTAGGACAATTTGCTCTCAAAGTGGCTTATAAATCTTGTCGTAACAAATTTGCGCCGTACTTTAGTGGAAGAAAACGACTTTATGAAGCTTACTCTTTCCACGTTTGTCAGTCTGTGCAAATGCCGAATGGACTGCTAGAATAATTACTGAATTAACCATGTTCAAAATTCCATTCAAATATTTCATTCATATTCAATATTTTGGCTCGTTTTCTAGGAGTCCTATCTCAAAAGGGATGCCTTAAATCTCCTCGATACCGTTGAAAGCTTGTTTCATTTTAAAAACTTTGCCTTCAAGAGCAAAGAAATTTTCTGTTTATTCATGCATTGCATGTCGCGCAATGGTCCACGGTGGTTTTGGTATTACCAATCCTCAAAGACCGATATCCTCGTTGCCAAAAAGCCATGTCGGATAGCCAGGTAAGTCCAGCTACAGGTTTCTTTACCACAGGTTCCCAAGTCCGACTGTGGCCATAATGCTTCATTTTTCATTGGTACAGTTGTTGCAATGTGATGCTAGTAGTGACCACAGTTATTTCCGATAACTTGCTGCGGTCTCCTTTTCATCCATTTTAGTAATTTTATAAATCCATATTTCTATATAACTTCCCTTGTAAACAATATTTTTTCTTTCGAATGTGTTCAATTACGCGGAACAATGAAGCCAGCAGTTTCTTTTTGCGTTTGATCAGCTTTATAACCTCCTTTTACTTCACATACGCTTACTCGGGACGCTTTTGCTTATGTGTCGTATAACATACACATAATCGCTAATTTTAGCATTTTCTTTAAAAATATATAAAACCTATTTTATAAAATGACTAAAAATATTTAATAACTCTCTCCGATAGCGTTGGCCGAAACAGCAACAAATTTTCCTTGAGGACTTCCCCGAGTAACGGATCAGCCTCGGTGAGTTCCCCATTTCTCCACTGCACTGGATCCATGGGGCAAACGCGCCATCTATTTGTGAGACGGGGCGAAAGGCGCATGCACTACGACGGGGCCAGTTTTATAGTGAGAAATGCCGGCCATTCCGCTGGATTCGACGACAAACATCAGCTTAAAGTGTATTAAAACGGCGCGATCAAAAAACAAAACAAAAAAAAAATGAAAAGGATGATACAGACGAATGACTTCTGGCGTGTTGGGCATTCGTAAACTCGGATCTCAAATAGTTTTCGCGCTTTTTCCTTTCTAGTTTTTGTTGCATTTTTTCTTTGATTTTCCTGCGAAATGAGGAAAAGGTGATTTGGGCGATGCTGGATCTTGATTTCATAAGATGTTGGATGTTGGTGGGTTTGTGTTAAATTGAAGCGCGAAGGACGGGTTGGGGAACTTATATTAAGCTTGCGGTTGTTATTTCATTGATTAATTTCATTTTTGGAGTGTAGTTCTGGGAAAGTGAAGGCGATTTTTAGGAAATTTTGCAAAAGTCTTGAAGGAAACTCAGCTTTCTAGAGTAGCTTTTCCTTAAAGAATGATATATAAACCAATGAGTTTGATCTTTGAATGATTTAACCGCTTAAATTTAATTTAAATTCTAAAACAAAATAGAAAATAGAAATCATTCTTTATGGGGTCAACTTGGAAGTGAAAATTTCAAATTATCATAATTTGATTTTCTTTATGACTTTGAAAAGGCATCTTTTTAAACTTCCACAAAGTTTTATATTTTTACAGGAATTTCTTATCGTTTTCAAAAATTTCTCGATTTCTATTCAATATACCATTCTTTAATCAAATTAAAAACTTATTAGTTGGCCAGATAATTATTATTCCTTACGCAATGCTTTCATATAATTCCAAAAATCACACTATTATTACTGCAAAGACAAGAATGACATTCTTTTGAAGAGTTGCGTTTGATATAAAGAGGAAAATGTTTTCTTTTTCTTCAAAGAATTAGTCGCGTAGATTATTGGAATTAAATGAAAGCATTGCAAGCTTCATCCAAAGTATTCATAAATTGTATTTTTGGGGAAACGTTTTTGTCGAGAATAAGAAATCAAGATCTAAACAACAATCATCTTTTCGTATTTAATATTTTTGTTGATTTATGATTACCTTTACAAGAATGCCGGGCCAAAAAAGGAAATATTTTAATATTTTTGGCGATATGGCAATACTTTTGAAATAGTTTCTCCAAATTATAAATAATCGTAATTACCTCAAACCCAAAAAAGTGTATCAACCTCAACATATTAACACTATTTTCTCTATCTAAAAGTATATGTAAATATATAAAATTCATATGACACATCTTAAAAGATAAAATAAGTATCTCCGACGTATTTAAAAAAAAATACACCAGGATGTTTATAAACAAGCAAAATGTAGAAAACTATAGGGTGTAAGGTCAAAGTGTATATTTCTTTTTTCTAAAAAAAACGTGTGTATATTTTTTAAACAATCGCTCCTAAACAAAACGTATTTTAATGCAACTGAAAAAGTGGTTATTGTCCTCTCTCCAAACAAACTGTCGTCATATGAATTTTATCACAAAAAAAAAAACAACGAACCAAAGATATCCAGTGCTGTTACTCTCACTTGAAGATTTTACCTCATGGCAATCCTTCGGAAAAAAGTATACTAGTACTTCTGTTTTAGCCGATGGTTTTTTTAACAAAGTGATTTTAGCCAACCTTTGGCAAACTGGCTAATTGTGCAATATTGGTCATTTTATATTAGGCAAGACGTGTCCAAACGAAGCGATAGAAAAACTAAAGAATTCTTAATTTAAAAAGTAGATTTGTAACATAAACCAAGAAGTTTTTTTTCCTCCTCAAACATAGATTTATCGAAGTGATTTCTTCTGTACTTACAATCTGTAAAATTGTGTTTAATAAAACTTGGTTTTAATGATATTTTTTGGAATTTTCTTGTTAATAGAATTTTTTTAATGAGGTTAACTCAATCTGCAGAAATTAAAAATTAAAAATTTAGCTTTTGTAACCATTTTGTTGTAGCAAAGGTAAGTAGAGTTTTTGCGGAATACTTTGCAAGTAGCAATTCAAACATTAAAATATTTAAGACATTTAACTGAGGTTTTTGGCCTTAGTGCACCAAGAATACAATGTGTCAAGGGCATTATTTAATCTTGTACAGGTGGCGATTACACCAAAACTATTTTTTGGACCAAATTTTAAGTACAAATCAAAAGTAAACAACACATAAGTATCGGCACCCTCCGCACCACACAAGTTTAATTTATTATATAGTATTCGGTCACCGGTTGATGATGAGGACCATTCGTGTCCTCGAAACGGCCGTCCCGGACTAATTAATTATTATATTACTATATAATAAATTAAACTTATGTGGTGCGGAGGGTGCCGATACTTATGTGTTGTTTACCATACTACGCCACAGTCCTTGCTATCATTATTACAAATCAAAAGTATTTGAAGTAAATAATCCGAAATTTTGACTGAAATCATTTTAACACTCCTTGGACAAACGTTTTAATGAAATAAAATATCAATCAGTCAAAGCTCCTACGATGTGCATAGCTCAATCTTGATGTTCACGCGTTTGGCTATTTGCTTTAACTAATTTATGACTCCGATGAAGTTTTACAATAAAGCGAAATATTGGTGAAATTTTAGTTTGAAAATGTTTTTCTTGACACTTTGGTCGTCATCCCGACAATATCAACCACGTTGAAAAAATATTGGTCAATATGTTTATATAGTTGTTAATTGTCTGGTTAGAGTTGAACAATGTGAGTAATCAAGCTTTGTAGATCTTAGAAAATGTCTACGTGCTTCCCTCTAGTAAAAACAGACTAGTAAATATACCGGGTGTTCCATTTGAAAAATGAAATAATGTGAAACTGATTTTGCAATGATTTCAATAGAGCAGAAAACAGAGGACCCATACTGACAATATTTTTTGAATTTCGCGGACGATTTAAGTTGATAATTTCGACAAAAAAAGATGTACTGCGCCAAGATAGGAGAATATGGCCAAGAAATAGGAGACTATTGCTGGAACCCTAACTTAAATTGTCCGCGAAATTTAGAAGATATTTGTGGGAGAAATCTGGTCTTCTTAAAATCCAAGATTTATCTGAAATAACTCAATTACTTTGAATAACTCAGTTGTCTCAATCATCTCAAATACTCCAATCCATTCGATTAGCTCAATTATCTCGATTATTTCAGTCAACTAGGTTAGATAGTTATTGAGAATGTTTTTTGGAATTTTGATGAGCGCTATTATAGGTAATGATGTATTTCCTAAAGATATTTTCAACTTCATGGCGCTCTCAATTAAACGGAAAATGAGCACCAACTTCATTATTTCAAACGTTACAACTTGTATATTATATGTCCTTTAGACGGACTTTCAAAGGCTTGTTCAAAAAAAAATGTCCAAATATGTGGGATGTATCACCTTTGAGATATTACATTTATTGTGATTTCAGCGAGTATAGCACTAGAAGCAGCAAACGGCGAATGACCGTAACAGTTTACTGTGAATATAATGCATATCTGATTTTCGAAAAACGAAACCTCTCACAAGTCCTCAATGGCATTAAACATGACAACACAACTGGGCGAAAGAGGGTTGTGAGGAGAAGGTCGAAGCGAGAAAAACCTTAACAACTGAATATAATTTTATTTTATACAGGCCTTGTGTTTGTATTATTCTTATCAGATTTTTTTTTCCTAAATGACTGAAGGAGGGGGTAATTCCACATACACATTCTGAGATTTTTGCGAAACCGGCCAGGTCCGACACGTGTTTGTGAGCTCAACCTGGCCCGGCCCGTCAGTCCGACAGTTACACCTATCAAACCTGTTCCATGATATACAAGGGATGTTTCCAAAGTTCTGGGAATTGTATAGACAAATCTTGACATGTTTATGCAGCTATCCAGTGTAATATAGTTCAGTCTGAGTTAGGTGTTCGACCGATATAGACACATTTTCGTAGCGTGTTTTTGTAATTACGGAAGACGCGGTTAAATCTCAAAGAGCAATAATTTTCTTTTTGTGGAAAGAGGGTGGAAAACTTCAGAAATTATTCAACGTCTGCAAGAAGTATTTGACGAGACTGCAGAATCTAAAAGTAGCGTATATCGGTGGATCGATCGCTCTAAAACTGGTAAAACATAATTAAAAGACGATCCACGCAGTGGTCGCCCGAGTACGTCGGTAAACGAAAGAAACATTACTGCCGTGGACTGCACGCTTTGAAATAGATACACGACAAGTTCATGAGATCTTACATTCAGTTAAATGGTTAAAAACTACGTTGTAATATTGATGAAAATTGACAAAATTAATAAATTATAGTTAATTTCCCAGAACTTTGGAAACATCCCTCTTATATTTGTACCACAGCCTGTTCAACTTTTGTCCAACAAGAAGACGATCAAATCTGTTCGATCGTAACTTTGAAGAATACAAAACAAATCTTTAGTTAGTATTCGGAAGCCTTACTAAGCGATTGACACAAAATTGTAGCAAACCTAAGCACCAAATATCCATTTGATACCCACCACTTGCACAAAAATCTTAAAGCTGCCAGGTTCTGCAATGTCCCTAATTCAAAGTTTCCTGTCCCCGAAATGAAATCGATCACCTTTTAACCAGAAATTAAAAATTAATTACATTGAAATATACTCAAATGGAAAAAAATCCGTCTATTTGAAATTTCCTTCGTAAAGAAAAAATATTCTTAGATATAATCTTAAGGTTGGCGATAAATTTAAGAGGAATACAGAAAATTCAATAACAAACACGTTTCCAAGAAAAAAAGCACATTAATTTATAGAATCGTATTAGATTATTGGAGCTCCGAATTAATTTTCTTTAAATTCTTCTTTGATTCTTCTGAATTATTCATTTCCGGATATTGATCTGTAATCAATTTACAACATAATTCAAGGATCAGCACGAAACGAATATGTAGGTACATACGGTTACACATTGTAGAGATTGGTTATGGGATATTTTTGTTTCTTTGCCTTCCTCTTCCTCAATCATTGTTTTGGTGCTTTCTTCTTTTATGAAATTTCATCTATACTGTCTCCTAATTTTTTCTGTTACTCTTTAATCCATGGAATCAAATGTGCTACTATTTTCTTGATTTATATATTTTTGCAGTGCGATGTGGCTGGTTTGCCTTTTAACAAAAAACTTGTGGAATAATTTTTTTGAAAAACCATTCTCTGAAAATTTGGCAATCAATCTAAGTAGATTTTTGGCGGTAGAAGTCGCCTGGAATTATCTCAAGATCCCTTACTGCCCTTGGATATTTTGATTTGCCAATGGCAGCTAATCTCTAGATTTGCGGATTTTTTTTTTCGTTTTCTGGATGACTTCCTAGCAGCAACCGATTTCATCTACTTTGTAGATCTGATTCGGTATAAAATTACGTTCGTTGATAATTTCTTCTAGATCATCACAAAGCTCTACAATGGCAATATTATCTGCATCTAACTTATCGCAGTGAATTTTATGTTCTCGAAGGCCATGTCTTCTTTTGAATCTACACAATCAACCACTCGATTCGTGGATATTCAACTTTTGCATGAAATATTGTTCCTTACTTGATCCAGAAATAAATTTCGTCTGATCTCTTTTGTAAAAACTATTTTATCATTGCTTCATCAAGAACCAGAAATTTTGAACCTTTTGTTGTCTTTCTGTGCGATGATTTATGATAACTGCCTAATTTAATGATTATTTTAATCTTGTTTTTAATGATATCATCTACTGTCTGAGTTCCTATATCACACTCTAAAGCTAGTGACCTAGTGCCTGTAATGATAACAATCTTCCTTTTTCGTTTTATGGGCGCCATTTTTTAATCAAGTACAGTTCACAGACCAAACATTAATAACAAGGCGACATTCGGCTGATTCCTCATCTTTTTGGGAGGAACGGATGGATAATCCACACACGGATAATCGAAATTCTACTGTATACTTGGTAGTACAGCTATCTGGGGATTGCTGTACGAGCAACGCTTAGTACCTGAGCAGTATAGTATTGGTTACCATCTTGAGCTAAAGCTACTGCCCTAGTTGCACCCGTTCGAGTTAGACATTTTTTAGACATTTCACTTCATTTCTAGCTATTAAAATATTTAATTTCAAAAATAAACGCGAACCATACTGAATATCAACGTCAACGGCCAAAGTCAATTAAAACTAAACACGTTCCAGGTTCGGACTGTGTTATGGTTGAACGAAAACTCGACGTTTCTCCCATAATCATATGGGGGTTCTTCTTCAGGAGAAGAAAGGGTAGTAGGTTGCAGTTAGCACGCTAACTTAACGTGTGAACTAAGCAGTTGATCGCGGTGAACCATGGTTGCTACTTTCCAGATAGTTAGTTTCGCCTGTTGCCTAGCACCCTTCCTTCTCCTGAAGAAGCCCCATGTAATTGTGGATGAAGCGTCGAGATTTCGATTAACCCTGACGCGGTTCGAACCCGAAACACATTTAGAAACACGCCGAATATCTTTTCAATCGATTATCAACCACAAATTTGTTAACAAAAAGATCATTCTTCGTTTGTTGGCGAAATGCAAAACAAAAAGTCAGCAGACTGTTAATTTTTAGTAATACCAATGTAAATTCAAATTTACATACATCATGTCGTAAGTCCAAAGTTTTAGTGTTTCAGTTATCTGAAAAAAAACCGTAAAAAGAGGTAATAAATGTTGTAACAAGTTTCAAACAAACACCAAAAAGTAATTTAGCAACGAGCACAAACCAGCTGTAAAACCGTTGATTTTTTTTTTATCAACTTACACAGTCATCAGGCGTGTAATTCTCCGATTTAAAACAAAACAAAAAGATTTACTCTGTGTGTTATTTTAATTGCACAATCACAAAACAATGATCATGGACTTACCAAGGTTATTTAAATTTGTAATCTCAAGCAAGTAATTGTCGCGTTATTAGCTACATACGCAAGCACCTCGCAATAATGTTATCTGAAATTCGAGATTCTAAGCAGTCTACGGCGAATCTAGATCATGCCATTCATTTAGGTAATTTAAAGCCATGGACACGTCAATTGTATAACAATACGTTAGCCTTTTAAAACGATTTGGTCGGCAGGTCCGAAATCTACTAGAAAGGTTGGTACAAGTGTTTCATGTCTCTCTACGCTGTTAAATGCAAAAGGATAAGGACAGCGTGCCAGATAATCCATCGGCGAGATGATACCAAAGGTCCGTACGTATTCAATTTTTTTTTATGTACATAATTAATCGCTATATATATATATTTATATACACACACGTTTCTTGTAATTTCGAAACGATTCGCTCTTATCTCTTTGAGTTTGTAACATTTTCGATTCACGTGTCCAAATTGCGATTGTTTAATAAAAAATGCTGTCGAAATCAGGCGATTTGTGGATGTAGTTGTAAGTGATGGGTCTATACGCGGTTTAATTGATAAGTAATTAGATAGAATTGCATCAGAACTATTGGAGTTTATTGTGCAATTAGTGCCAAAAATGATTCGTACGAGGGTGGTTCAAGACGTCCTCAGAAAATCGGAGAGATGGCGCTCGTAGTGTCGAAAATGGTTTGTTTCTACCAAGGATCATTAGAAAAGTGAGTTTCGAGCAGTGATTTAACACTTATATTTCAAAAGTTTAGCACTGAAAGAGATCTCCCCCGGAAATGATCGACAAAACCCACCAATGATCGACGAATCAAAGTACGCGAAATAGTTGGGGCCACAGGCGTATCGCAAGGTACAGTGTTTTAAATTTTGGCCGGAAAATTGGGTGTGAAAAGAATTTCGGCAAGATGTATGCTCTCAATGGGGAATAAACGCAATCGTATGGTTTACTCTGAGTTTACTCGTATTCACCGGATTTGGTCCCCAGCGACTTCTTTGTATTTCCAAATTTGAAAAAATGGCACGGCGGACAATGGTTCACGTCGAACGAGGAAGTCATCGCCCAAACAGATTATTTTGAGAACTTTTCGAATTCCTACTTTTTGGAGGTCTTAGAAAAGCTGGAGAAACGCTTGGAAAAGTGTCCAGAGTTAAATGGAGAGCCTGTAACTCCTAACTAGCCACTGCTCAATAACTTTTACAGATGGTTTTTCAGCTACTTAGTCATTTACGGTGTGATCTATAGCATTGTTTACATTATCCGATTGCCAATGTATTCTGCATCATTTGCTGCAGGGGAAATGAAAGAAGATAAAAAAAAGCAAATAAGGTGAAAATTTGGAAATATATTTGTTTTTGTTATAGCCATGAACTGTAGGATTATCCAATGCATCTTAATAAAGGGAAATGATGGATTAAACTTGATATAGGACATATTACAATGTTGCCAGACGTTTAAACGGAACAAAATACGAAAGATCTAGTATGGTTGCAAAATGAAACGAGCAAGTAAATTTTAATGAGCAATTGGAAGTAGAAAAGAAAGTCATTACGTCGCGTTTTGAAATTAGTTCAGATATACGAGGGAAGTTCTATAATTACCTGGCCTCGGCAACAGATGGCGCTACTAGAATTAGTAGCTATTTCTTCGTGCTAGCAACATTTGATGAGAGTCCAATCAAGTTTCCAAACAAATACGCCAGTTAGTTTCTGAATGTCGACCATTTAAACTGAACAATTTTCGTGTACAATTAAATATTTGTCTTTGAAAAAGAGAACAAACGATGAGATAAAAACGGAACTCAGTGAAGTTTATGGGGACTCTGCACCTTTGTTATCGACCACAAAATATTGGACAGGTGAGTTTAAACGTGGCTGTACGAGCATTTTTGATGCAGAACGTCCAAGTCGTTCAAATGAGGTCGCCACATCAGAAATGATTGAAAAAATTCACAATATGGTAATGAATGATTGGAAATTGAAAGTGAGTGAGATTGCTGAGGCTGTGGGCATCTCATTTAACCAATTTTAATAACTCATTTGAATGGAAGGAAGCTTTCCGTAAGATGGATGCGGCGATTGCTCACAACTGATCATAAACGCGCACGTGTGTCAACTTCAAAGGAATGTTTGGCGCAATCCGAATGATTTCCCGCACTGTTGAGGAAATATGGATTCGTCATGGCACATCAGAGATCAAAGAACAATTCAAACACTGGGATTTTCATGGCTAACTGGTGCCAAAGAAGACCAAAGGCACTTTATCGGCCAATAAGATTATGGAATGTACGCGGCATATTCCACGTTGATTACCTTGAAGAGGCCAAAACAATTGAATCGTTTCAACAATGCTTGAAAGAAAAACATTGGCATTTAACGAAAAGAACGAAAGAACGAAAAGAATTCTGTTTCATTAAGGAAATGCATGTCAGGCACATTTTTATTGTCGCCATGGCGAAATTCCATGAGTTAGGATACGAATGGCTTCCGCGCCTAGCATATTCGCCAGATTTAGCGTCCGGCTATTATTTCCTATTTCCGAATATGAAAAAAGATCTTTGTTTTCATTGTTTTCCAATAATACCAAGAAAATTAAGGAAAAAGCCTGAGAAATAGATGTAAAGAACTTGTACTTATATTAGACCACATTAGAGCCATTTGTAATATGGTAGAAATGATGGAACATGGTCAATTGTTCTTTGAAGCTACCTTTTAGCGACGCGAAACATTTTTTTCCGATGATTTTGGAAAGATTCTTGGCATGGTTGATACTTGAAATTTCCTCATACTTTGTATGACAATATGAGTATAAACAAAGGTAAATGAAGTTGAAATAAATAATGGAGGCAGTAGCTGATTGCGAAAATAAAAGACTTCCTTTTATGGAATTCTCAGCATACTGTCATTGCTGAAGAATTGAAAATTACAATTTAACTATAAAACTACTTATACATGGGAGATTAACTTTTTTGCAAAAAAAATCTTTTACATATTTTGTTATAAATTTTAAATTATATGCGAAAAATTAATGTCAACAAAATGTTGCTGCCTTCTCGAGATTTTTCTCTCCTCCTCATGTTTAGTTTCCATGTATGATTTTTAAAGATTTTAAAGTTATAACAACTTTAATGTAACATTTTGTCGTTAATGATGGAATTAGATGATCTCTAAACACATTTCTCCCTCTCCAGTTGTTATTAAAGAAGAAAGATCCTATAACTGTGTCACCAATTATTTTCCACAAAATATCCATCATCTGAACATATTTCGCACATCCGGTGTAGATTTTAATGTTCCTACAGTTTTTGCTTACTGCTAGACTCATATGCTGTGAAAATAGCCTCGTCAGAAAAGGGAATTTTGAGAGCAAAAAACAGGCCATTGTCGCTTGCTTGGATGAGATTTAGTTTTCCGAAGAATGTTGATTATTATTGGTTTTGAGACGTCTCCTGCGAAGGTAGTAGGCTTCGGCTAGTTGGAAATTCACCAATGAAAATTAATTAAATGAATTGTTAAAACTACCAACACCAACATTTGTGGACGAGTTTCGCCATTTACGGCTCATCGACACAGCTTTTGCGATTTTTCCAATTTCGTATTAATTATACATTTAATTAATTTCAATTGGTGAATTTTCAACTAGTCTAGACCTGCTACCCTCGTAGAGTCACTATTATATTTACTTGTATTCTATTCTATGGCGTTAATTTCGGCAATTTTAATTGATTAGAATATCTAGGTTTAGATATTCTGATCCATACTAGCGCTCGCAAAGCCATGCCGATGAGCCGTAAACGGCGAAACGCGTCCACAGATTACGGTGCTGGTAATTATTCACTTCATTTTGTAATTATTTAAGATAATTTAAGTTTTGCAACATGTATTTTATTTTTGGGACATCGCATTGAACTTTATCACAGATTCCTCCCTGTGAGACATAAGAAATAGTAAGCGTCATTTGGTGGTCTATCCAACATTGCATTTTAAACAAAATCTGAATGACGTCACTATTTGGTCACTAAAGGAAGATCAAAACGTCGCCAGATTCTACTTTGCTTTACTTGTTGAAAGGAGCAGATATTTTTAAGGTTTCCCTAAACTTTCACCATATTTAATCGCTTTGATACATACTTCTCTATTTTCAAATTTGGAAAAGGAAGCCACGCCAATTGGAAGAAATTATCTTCAAATCTCAAAGATAAAATCAAAATGACCCCGTTTACTTTTTTTATGTATCCGAATTTTGAGCAATATCAAGATTCTTCATTTGATTTTTCGATTCGTGAAATCTCAGCCAAAGAGGCACGATATATTTCTGACCCCAACTTGTATATATCCAAATACATCGCACTAAAGTAAATTAGCGCGTCATTATTTATACAGAAAAGAAGGTTAAAGTTTATAAATGAAAGGAGTATTTATTTATATATTTCTTCAAAAAATAATTTCTATCTTTGAAATTTGGAATGTAGCGTTGTTTATGTTGTTTTGTCATTGCGAGATTATTTTAAACTTTTGCGAACTGAAACATCATTTCTCAACACAACGTTAATCTCGTCAAACTATCAATAGAAACAATTACAGAAAGTGCGGCTTTATAAATAATATTGGTGATCACGTGTATACGTTTAAATTATAAAAGTTACGTACAAGATTAACTGCAATTAGTTGATTGGTGACGTTAGGTATGTATTTATATATTTTAACAAATTTATTATAACTTCTTTTTTTAATTTTTTAATCAACTTTTGAAAATCTGAAGATATAAAAAAAAAACTGAATAAATCATTTCGCCTTGCATGTTCTCGCCGAAAAAAAGTAATTTTTGTTTCTATAAGCTAAAGATCTTTGTTAATTAAAGATAATTTCCTCGATTTTGCCTGTTTTCTTTGTTGAAATTGGAAAATAGGCGGACATCAAAAGCGATTAAATATGATAAACTTTTAGTTCATGTTAATTTTAACTGATAGAAATTTACCATTACATTTCTGGAAGAATTCAAAGACCTCACTATCTTTGCCAAATAATGCTTTTGAATTTTGACTATTTTTGGAATTTGTAACGGTTTTCAATAGACCTCTTGTTGTGGATTTTTCATATTGCAAATAAGCTTAATTAAGTAGTCTCACAGCATCTAATATAGCTGCAGATTCTTCGAGCTTAGTTCTCCAATTGTTTTTATTTTATATCTTCTTGATTTATATTTTATCTACATTTTTGAAAAACTACGAAAACAGGAAATTTATGGAGCAGGAACAAGATGTCCTTTTAACCATTTTTTAATCAACTTTTCAAAATTTATGGGCATAAAAAGAACTATAAACAAAATCATGTCGCTTTACACGATATGCTTGCGTTCTCGCCGAAAATGAGCAATTTTTAATTTTATAAGTTGAAGATCTTTGGCAATTAAGGATAATTCCCTCAATTTTGTCTGTTTGCCTTTGTTGAAATTGGAAAATAGGCAAATATCAGAACCGATTAAATATGATAAATTTTTATTTCATCTTAATTTTAACTGATGAATTTCTGGAAGAATCTGAAGATCTCATTATCTTTGCCAAATAATGCTTTTGAATTTTCACTATTTTTGGAATTTGTAACGGTTTTCAATAACTATAAACAAAATCCTGTCGCTTTACACGAAATCCTTGTGTTCCTGTCGAAAAAGATCAATTTTTGATTTTATAAGTTGAAGATCTGTGCCATTTAAAGATAATTTCCTCAGTTTTGCCTGTTTGTAAAGTAGGCAAGCATCAAAAGGGATCAAATATGATAATTCTTTAATACATTTCAATTTTAACTGTTAGAAGCTTTTCACTACAGTGCTGGGGGGATGTGAAGCAGGTCTTACATTCTTTACCAAAAAATACCTTTGAATGTTGACTACCTTTAGAAATAGTTTTTACTAATTTTAGCAATAATTTAAAGTTAAGGATTACAGTTATAGGATCTAATATAACTACAGATTTTCCGAAACTTGCTCTTTATTTTTTTTCTGATGTAATCATCTAAATTTATGAAAAACTATGAAAACAGAAAACATAAAGCAGGAGTAAGATTTTTTTTTAGTTAACGTTTCAAAATTTGGATACATAAAACAAAATCATTTCGATTTTTATGATATGCTTATGTTCTCGACAAAAAAAGAATTTGTTTTGATTTTACAAGCTGGAGATCTTCGATATTTAAAAACAATTCCTCAATTTTTCCTGGTTTTCTTGGTTCAAATTAGAAAATAGGGAGAGTTCAAAAGGGGTTAAATATGACAATTGTCCAAAACAACGACGTAAGAATAAGCAAATAAGTACCATTAGATGAATAGCATTGAACAACAAAATTTCATCTTTTAATTGTTAGATACAAATGAGAAACTGACTTTCATAGCACTCTTTTGTTGTTTGCAATAATATAGGTAAATTTTGCTGTATTCAGTTTCAAGCAAATCTGTTAAAATTAAAATATGTCTGTGGTCTAAAAGAGGTTAATTTATGATTTTACAAGTTGCAGCTCAATTTTTCCTGCTTTCTTTGTCCAAATTGAAAAGTATAACATTAAAAGGGATCAAATATGATAGAAGTTACACTACTTACAACATTGAATTCTTTCATTTTCTTCGAGACATGTCCTTCACTTTTTCCTTTATTTTTTTGGTCTCATAATAAAAAGTTATGGGGAATTATAAAAACGAAAGCATGTAGAAAAGGAATTAAAATCAATACCTATGAATTTCCCAATAATTAATTTAACAAAAGTCCTGCGTAGCTTCTTGCCTCGAACTTATTGAACAAAGAAGAAATGCCAGAGGTTGAAAATTTATGGCACTTCCATGTTAGATATTTTGGAGTAGTCAAAATAAAAGTTATTATTATCGTTATAGTCATCTTTTAAAGTTAATAGTTAATTTAGTAGATAATAGTGGATTATCTGAAGAAATTAAATCTTTACACAACAAGTATCAATTCTTGAAGCTCAACAACGTTTATAAACAGAAGAGCTAACGCCAATTATTTACGTAATTCGTTGTGATGTGATAATCGTGGTATTTTTAGAATTCTTTCTATATTGTGCGATAATAAGATAATTACCGCAATTATATGGTTATTGCAAGAGAATGCGCTTTTGATTATGGTTATTATTTTGCATTAATTTATTGTTCATTGTTAAGGTAATTAATTGGCTTGTATTGCCTGTTTATTTATGCTGGGTTACTACAAAGGCTCGCAATCAACGAATAAATTCATTGTTTGGAAAGTTTTTCTTTTTAAATTTGGTGTAGAGAGATAAAGTTTAAATATTTTCGCTTTTTTTTTATTTCCAATTTGATAGGCATGCTTCCAATTTTTTTTTAACGGAACCCCTAATATATTGTTCTATTTTCTGGAGTAGATTAAAAAACTAGTACGTCTACAACGCATGCGGAATTAAATAAATAGCGGTATATAAACAAATAACCTTTAGTGAAAAATCTTAATTTTTTATACGCAAGACAACGCTAATACACAAACCATTGGATCGTGAACATTTGAGAAAACCGATAAGTAGGTTGTACGTACGAACTACTTCTCAGTAGTAACTTGCTAAGTTTCTGAAACGGCTGCCAGCCACTGACTCGGGTCTGTCTCAAGGTGCCATACATTCTACCTCGATTTTCATGAATCCCTAGATATTTTCAATCGGGCTCAGGTCTGGGGAGGCTGTTGGGCACGGGATTTTTCAATGCCATTCTCTTGCAACGAACTTCTTGCATACCTGTTGCTATTTTGCTGTAATCTCCAGCTTTTGTACGAAAAATAGGGCGTCAAAAAAAAATTCTCGGCAAAATGGGTGCCGCGTTTGCTCTCAGTGGAGAATAAACGCAATCGTGATCGACTCTGAGACTGTTTTGACGCTTTTCCGTCGAATTTCTCCATCGATACATAACTATGGAAAAAACATGGATACTTTACTCCATTCCGGAGACAAAGGAACAGTCGAAGACAGTGAAATCAGCCGATAAGGTCCTGTTTTTTTGAGATGCACGCGGAATCATCTACACCGATTACTTGGAAAAAGGACAAACAATAACTGGGAAAGTATTATGCGCCGTTTTTTGGACCGGTTGAGCGAAGAAATCGAGAAAAAAAAAACGTTTTCATTTGAAAGTAAAACATCGACCGTATTCACCGGATTTAGCCCCCAGTGGCCTTTTTTTATTTCCAAGTTTGAAAAAATAGCCTGGTCGACAACGGTTCACGTCGAACGAGGAAGTCATTGTCCAAACAGATGCCTATTTTGAGGACCTTCCGAAATCTTTTTGGAGGGCTTAAAAGAGCTTATTGAACGATCCTCGTACCTGGTATCTTCCTAAGCACTCTTGTGGTAACTGCGTATAAATGCTTGGCGAGTAGTTTTCGAGTAAACGCGTGTTCCCTATTGTCCAATTTTGGGAAGCCTAGACTAGAGCGGCCAGAATTGCGTCCCCCAATCTTGCGCTGTTTTCGAGGAACTCGTCCATGTTCCATCCATTTTAACTCATCGTATACAGCCGACTTGCACAATCCTATCGATCTAACAAATTCTGTCACTTCTAAAATTAAAAAAGAGAAAAATTCCACACGTACATTATTATCAGAAACATGAACAAGTTTATTTTTATTGATAAAACCGCAATACATAGTTATATATGTAACACGTATGTACCTACTACATCAGTTGTGGCTACATTGCCAGCATTTGATCGCTTATGAAGAAAAACCGTTAGAATGAGGTTCTTTTTGATCAATTTATTGCATGACCAAAGATTGTTTAAAAGAGAAAGGAAACTAACAATTTATATCTTTTATAGCGTGATAAAATGTAATTAAAAAAATTCTGCTTTGAAGAATGATGTCAAGGTGACAGTAATAAATTAGAAATCTTAAAACATTGCTTGCTAATTTCAATTCATGACGACATAACAAAATCCTTGATAATAGATCAGATAAAAAAGAAATTATGTTCACTGTCTGCTGAGTACTGTTTTTTATGCTTACTTTCTTCATCACTTGAGATTTTTGCCAAATGTCATCATTTCTTTAGCGAAATAAATTATATTCGATGAAGTTTTCGACAATGCACCGAAATCATTTTTATATCGTCTTGCTTCTACAAGATGATCATCAAAATCGCCGCCGTGGTTCATTCACTCGCGTTATTTAATTTTTTTTAAGGGAACACCGTATATTTTGTTAGAATCTGATAGAGGGACTCCCCGATTTTTTTTCCTATATCAAAAAAGCGCAATTCTTCAGTAAATTAAATATGAAGCTATGGAGATAAGTTTGTTCCTAAACTTTATGTCACGTACATAATTTCAACATCTACGCGGAGAGAAATATACAGGATGATCGAAATTAAGTGCGCTCCATTGGTAACTTCTTCTTCTATATTTTTGAGTCTACCTGATCGATGATGTTGATTCAAAAATTAAGAAATTACCGATGGGGCGCACTTAATTTCGATCAGCCTGTGTAATCCATATAATGCAACGTAAAATATGTGACGATAACACGATTTTTGTTAAAGCAACTTATATATTTTATTGGATTCTTAATATACATTGTTATTATTCTAAATATAGAAGGGATTGTTGTTGCAAATTTTTCTACGTGCATCCGAAGTAATCACAATTTTCCTATTGTGGGATTCTTTGTATTTGGTTGAACATTTACTAACACTTTAAAAGTAATATTTTGTGTAATGTCCAAGTTACGCGTTGCGTTAAGAAATTAATCCAGAAAGCTTTTTTTTTAATTAATTGTAATCACAATTTTCATTTACTTTCAGTAAGTTTTTATTTTTAGTGTTTAATGTGTGGTACTTGAAATAATTCTATTCCTTTTTTGCTAAGCTCTAATTAACATTTGGCTGCTTATCTTATCTTATACAGTGGCGCACCACATTCACATTGGCTTATATACGAAGTGATTTACATTTTTTAAATAATTTTGTTTAGGGCTATATGTAGGTTCGTTGGAAGCAAGTTTAAAAATTGTTTTGATATATACTGGGTGATTGAATAATCAACTTAAATGTAAAAAATCCAATGCTTTAATAAACGTTCAAAATTATATCTACCATTTTCAATTCCTAAAGCTGCTCTATTTGTGAGCAATAATAATAACATCAGCTAAATGAATACTCGAAAATGCTAACTTACTAAAAAAATATAAGATATAAGTATAGGGAACCCTAGTACAACTTTGTAATTGACCCCCCGGGGATAATTTTTATGTATAAATGTGGTGCCTCAGCCTGTATTGAAAATGTTACCTACCCCTAAAGTAGCCTACCCAAAGGTAGGCGCCGGAAATGAATCAAAAAAATAACTTTTACACGTTATTTCTAAAGAATATCTTAAAAAAAAGTTTAGTACTTTATTTCTATGAGGTCATCACTACTTCACTGGAGTCAAGCAACAAGTCTTTAGGGTCCGCGATCTCAAGTAGCCCATTCCACATATCCTCTGGAGCTTTGAGTGCTAAGTCCTACTTGATTGAACGCAAAATCGTCCCGGTAGGACCGATGGATCTTCAAATATCAACCTGAATGTCCTGAATCCTGGTTACTCTCCTCCTAGGTGACGAACGGTTCTGCGAAACCTCCATAATCCGAGGCACCACAAGGTTTTAGCAGTAGATGGCATTGTTTCACATTTGGATAGGCGCCGGAATGAACCCGAAAATAACTTTTGCACGTTATTTTTAAAGAATATCTTCAGAAAAACAAAAGTTTATTACTCTATTTCTGTGAGGTCATCACCAAGTCCTTAGGCCCCGCAATCTCAACTAGCCAATCCCATCTATCCTGTAGAATTTTGAGTGTTAAAAGTCTTCCTATTTAATTGGACGCAAAATCGTCCCGGTAGGACCGAAGGATCTTCAAATTT